>JAUTXW010002790.1:0-11136 GCA_030620095.1 Kuschelorhynchus macadamiae
TTGAACATTCTATAAGTTTTAAATTTTTAAAATGGTTATTCATTGTTTGTTGAAAATAGGTTCTTAGTTCTTTGGAAAAGAAATAAACATATGTTGTTTTATTTGTTAAATATTCTTTCAAAAAGTTAGTAATTACTATAATATTAGTGGGTAATGTTGCGTGAATAATTTGATGTCCTTCGAAATTTTCACGTTTGGTTTTAACATATTTGTCATAAGGTGCTTTTTAATAATAAGTTGATGAGCTTTATTATTAATAATTTCATCTAATATAGTCATATTGGAATGATTTTCGTTAGCATTTGTACTATGTATTGTTTCCGTTACGGGTGGTTTTATTGGAATATTAGAATGGGTTAGTTGTGTTATAGGTGGAGTTATTAGAATGTCAGAAATAATATTAATTTTGGGTGTTGTTTCAGGTTCGTGTTCTAGTCTTTCTATTGTTTGTGACACTACTTCAGAGTCAAGGATATCTGGGTTAAATTGGTCGTTTAGGAATTGCGTTACGTCGGTGTCTATATCGCCTGGGTAATTTATTAATGATTCGGATTCGATTGCGTTTAATTGAATTCGGCTAAGGGCGTCAGCGTTAGTGTTTTGTTTCCCTTTTTTGTAAATTATTTCATAATCATACTCTTCAAGTTTTAGCCTCCAACGTACTAATTTCGAATTTGGTTCTTTGAGGTTAAATAACCATACTAATGGGCGATGGTCAGTATATATTTTAAATTTTTTGCCATAAAGGTAAGGTCTAAAGTATTTACATGCCCAAACGATTCCTAAAAGTTCTTTTTCAATCGTTGAGTATTTTTGTTCTGTTTCATTTAGAGTGCGCGACGCGAACAGGGTTGTCATTTGGCGGGTTGCCTTGAGAGAGAACAGCGCCTAGGGCTACATTTGAGGCATCTGTCGTAAGGACAAAAGGTTTTTCAAAATCAGGATATTTTAGTATTGGAGCATTAATAAGCAATTCTTTTAAATGGTTAAAGGATTGAATAAAGGCTGGTGAGTGTTCAACTTTCGCTCCTTTTTTGAGACATAATGTAAGGGGTTTTGTGATTTTTGCGAAGTCTTTGATGAATCTACGATAATATCCGGCTAGTCCTAAAAATGACTTAATGTCTTTTGGGTTTTTGGTATGGGGAAACTTTTAACTGAGGTGACTTTATCAGGATTAGGTTTTACACCTTCGCTTGTAATTTTGTGACCTAAATAAGCAACTTCTTTGTGTAAAAATTCTGATTTGTCTAGCTGCACTTTTAAATTGGATTCTCTAAGTCTATCAAAAACGGATTTTAATCTATCGATGTGCTCTTGAAGTGACGTAGAGAAAATTATTATGTCATCAAGATATACAGAACAGATTTCATTTTGAAGTCCCCGAAGGACGTTGTTCATGACTCGCTGAAATGTAGAGGGCGCATTTTTTAAGCCAAAAGGCATGCGTCTAAATTCATAATGACCTGTATCGGTTGAGAAGGCTGTTTTAGGGATATCATTCGGTTCCATTTCTATTTGATGAAAACCGGTTGCTAGATCCAATGTGCTGAAATATTGAGATTTTCCAAGTTTATCGAGAATATCCGATATATTTGGTAAAGGAAATTTATCATCAATACTGCGTTCATTGATTTTACGGAAATCGCAAACGATACGCCATTTACGTTTACCGGACGCGTCCATCTTTTTTGGGACAATCCAAATTGGACTACTCCACGGTGACGTTGAGTTTTGAATGATACCGTTCTCTAACATTTTGTTAATTTGGGTTTTAACCTCTTTTTTATGAATTTCGGGATATCGATAAGTCTTTGTATATATAGGTGTGTCATCGGTTAGGTTTATCTTATGTTTAATTTGATTAGTAAATGTAAGTGGGATGCCCTCACAATAAAATATGTCACGATATTCGTAACACAAGTTTCGAATAGCTCTGTATTCTTCCTGATTACAATGTGACAGTCTTAAATTTTTTAAGTTTTGCTTTTGTGTATTATCCATATATTCATTTATTTCTGTATCGGTTTCCATTTTTTCTATGAAGTTGTTTTCTACTTCATTTATGGTTTCGATATCTATGGGATTAAATATTTTTATTTTAACTGGGTTTTCGCGACTATTCGTAATTATAGTTGTTGCGTAGGAGTCAATGACTTGTACTAAAGCTTCTGGCATCTCTGCGCAACCAAAATCTGTATATTTTAAAATACCTAAACCATTCGATTGATTTACAGGCAGTTTGATTCTTTGACATGTACGTGGGGGAATTATTATTTCGATAGTTTCAAAATTATGTAAATTTGATATATTATTTTGATAATATAAAGGCAATGTTACAAATTGAATATCTAAAGAACAATGTTTTAAATTTATATTAGCTCCAATATGTGTTAGAAAATCAATTCCTAAAAGTCCGTCAAATTTAGGTGAAAAATCAAAAAGATAAAACTTATGATTACCTGTATGATTAAAACAAGGAAATATTGGTATATTAATTACTTCATTGTGAATGGACGTAGCGTGGGCTGTCCTTACTGAGAAAGGTTCCGAAAAAATGAAATTTGAATAAATTTTGTATGCTAAATTAGGCTTTATAAAACTTTTGCCACTACCTGTATCAATTAAAAATTTTGCTTTGATTTCGGGTATGAAAATTACTGGTAAATCTGAATTTGTATAATTATTTAAAAGTATTATGTTTGGTTGTTGGAAATTTGGTTCTCCTGAAAATTTTCTTCATTAAAATCAATTTGATTTTCATAAGGGTTATTTTCTAGACAAGAAAATTCGGTATTGGAGTCATTATACGAATATTGCGAATTATCGGTGTATTCCGGGTAATAATATTGAAATTCAGCATTGCTAGTTTGAAAATTTTCATTTTGATCATTATCGGTATTTATCGATTCGACTGATTGATTATATAGTTCTTCTACAACAATATTACGTTGTGAAGAATGTGGTTGTTGGTTTCTTCTAAGGATTGTGTTCCCTGAAGAAGTATCCATCGGCTCAGGCTTTTGTTGGCGTGATATTCCAGAAGAAGTTGGGCGTTGATTTTGGGGATTAAAAGATGGTCTTGGGGTAAAAGTGTTTCTTTGCATAAAATTTTGATTTGGGAAATTCGATTGTCTAAAATTATTTGCGGGTTGCCTAAATTGTCCAAAGCCCATAAATTGATTATTTCCATTATTAAAATTTGGGATTGGTTGTTTATAAGAAGGCATAAAATTTGAACATTGCTGAACGGGGTAATTCGAAAATATTGGTCTCACATTAACAGGATAATGTGCTTGTGTAGGCAAATTTATTTTTGGTTTTTGTGAATTAAAATTTGGGTTTTTTGGTAATATGTTACTACGGTTCTTATAATACATAAAATTTTCTTCTTCCAAGGCACAGCTCATTGCCTCTTCTAAAGTAACTGGATTTTTTAATCTAACCACAAGTTGCATATGGTAGTTTAGACCGTTTATGAAGGTTTTTAATACTAAATTTCCGTATTCATTAATTTTTAAAAGTTTTAGAGCTTGCGTTTCATTGCTTAAATTTACTTTGGAAAATAACAAACTGCGAGCGTCTTGCAAACGCAGGCCAAATTGTTGCGGTGTTTCATTTTTTTCCGGTTTGGACGTTATTATATCTTGAATAATACAATCAATCGATCTATGATCTGAAAAAGTCGAAATTATTGCAGCTTTTACTGCGGGCCATGTATTTAATTCTATTCTAGAACAAATAATATCGGCTGCCCTACCTACAAGTTTACTTAATATAGTATCGTGTAAACATACATTTATAGGTGCATTATTGTCCGTTTTATTTCTATGATTATTATAAAAATTATCACAAGCATTAATAAATCTGTTTATTTGTTTTGGATTCCCATCAAATAAGGGAATATTGTCTGCCTGATATCTGACTAGTTGTAAATTAGGTTCAGTAGTCATTATTTTACTTATTTGAATTAAATTAGAAAAAGGTGTTAGATTTCTTTCACAATTTAAATTTCCAAAAGCTGATGTTAAATCTTCCAGTTTGCGGAATTACAAGAGACGTAAATATCAATATTTAAGATAGGATAAAAATAAAATAAAATAAGGAAAATTGAAAGGAAGCACTTACAGCAATGTACTGAAGATAATTCCAATTCTCATTCTTAAACTAGGGTCCAATAGGAGAGGCGATGTGGTCCTTTCCCTGGTTAGCAGCTATGAGGGTGGGACGATGTGTGTTCCCAAACTCGCACCAATAGGACGCTGGACGATGCTGTTCCAAATCCCTGGTCAATTTTTGAGTTTCTTAGTACACCCTGAAGATTTTTTAATTGTCCGATTTTTGCCACGAATCGTTAAGACGAAACCAGAAAATACGCACGATGCGCGACTGTTGACAATAATCCTACCGACTGCGCCAGTTAACAACTCGAAACACGAGAAATTATTTTTAAAAAATCAATTTTATTTCATAAGCGTACAAAGAGAACTAACTACAAAATGCATTTTAGTTATATTTATAAGTTCAGTAATGCTTATGTTGCATGAGAACGAAAAGATAAAAGTCTAAGAATTGCAAGTGCATAAATGCAGAATCGCATTTCTCACGGGAACGTAACTAGGGATTCTTTTTTGCTTAGCTTTCAAGATTGTGGACGTATTGGCCAGAGGCGGAGGTACTACATATGTCTTTATTTATGAGACGAGGCCGAATATAATTATTATTATTAAACTTAGAATATATGGTAGATGCTGAAAATTTCTCTTCGTGATCCATTTTCACACAATTCTGAAGTTCTTATCTTTACGTATACAAAACACGATTTAAGGAATAAGAAAATTATTGAATTTACCTTTGGGAATTGAAAAAAATTACCTCCAAAAATATTCGATTTGACAGTGAGGAATATTTAGAATTCTCAAAAAAAGAAAAACTTTTAAGCAAACGCTCATTAAAAGTAGTTTTAGAATTTCGAGAAAGTACTAAAAAGAAAGATGAATACATTTATGATTAAAGAAATCCAGATTTTTAATGTCGCAATATGGTTCCAGACCCTCTATGGAAGATAACACCACATTATCCTCGATATTAAAATACTATTAAATATATAAAACCTAAAAATATTAAGCAAAAGTCGCCAAAGTCCTATTTGCTCAAGATATACCTATAATTTTTTACATTTTCATAATTGCTTACCTGCAATGTTGTAATAGATATTGACAAATAACTAGTTTTTTGCAACTTTTTTTCGTATTTTGTCCCACTTGCAGGGGGACTAGCAACAAGTGAAAAAAAAGCATTCTTCTTCAAAATACAAGAGTTCTAACCACATTCTTCTTAATAATTTTTTGTCATTAAATTGGGTTTGACAGGGTTGGATCTCCCTAGAACTGAATGGATGTGGCAATATTTATTATTAGCAATAAGCTTAGTCATGTGGCAATATTTATTATTAGCAATAAGCTTAGTCATTAAAGAACAAGCATTTCCATGACAAAATACAACCAATAACAGGGTGAGTTATTACTATTGTTACTAAAGATGAAGATAAAACTAAATTTTGTAACATGGGTCCACTTTGTATTTTAATGTCTATACAAGAGTATAATGCTTATTTAATACCTTTCTTTATCAGCTTATCACCGACTTCATAGGAAATATGTAATAAAATATAATGTATCACTTTTTAATGCAACCTATTTTTTTCGAAATCGGGTTTGTTTTTCAAAACATTTTGATTTCACCCTTTTTCCAACACATTTTAGTTCTATTTACGCGAAGTTAGGTAAAAATTTGGGTCCACTACTTTTAAAAGTTTGCCAAGCTCGCGGCAAGTAATATTATATAAAAATGCACCACCTTTACATATATTGGATCTATTCATATTTACAGAAAATCAGCAATAAACATGGCCCAGTATTAATATGAATACAAAATTGAACTTCGTGTCCCTAAGAACCACAAAAACCATATTATGAAAAACAATATCTTTACAGTATTGTCCCTCAATTTACCACCTTTTTTCCCCACCATCCACCTTCCCCGCTATACATTTCACTTATTGACATTATAAATATTTTGTGCCAAGATGTTTAATATTTTTAACATTTATTATAATATATTATATTATTATTTATATTAGCGAAATCACCTGAAAAACAATTCTCCCTAGTTGGGATAATGTACCTCAGGATGGTTATTTATTTACTTTTTTGATTACTTATTTTTAAAAACCAAATTTTTAGGCAATACATAAAGCATTTCAAATTCATTAAAGAAAATCTATAGTAAATGAAAATTGAAAAGTAACGCTATTGCGCTATTTTCATTTTTTATATATGCTTGCTATATGACAACTCCGACACTACCCTAAATATTCCTTGAAAATTTCATCCAAAATGCAAACCATCCTGGAGTAATTAATAACAACATAAAATAGTGGGTCTTACGGTTCACTCAATTAAAATTTAGTACCTATGCTTTACCAAATAGTATATTTATGTTGTTTATTAACCCCTCAAAAAAGGTGATTTAATAAATTTTAGAGGAATATTTGAGACTTTTCACAAATATGTAAATTAGCAAAACGCTGTACTCCGTTTATCATCAGTGTCTTCGACTTTATAGATAAGTTGAAGTTATAAAAAATTAATTTAAGCCCAACGAAAATGTGCGATACAAAAACAATACTTCATTTGCAAATATAAGAACGTTATTAGACGGTGATTTTACCCTTCAACTACAGCACTGGTATGACATAATCTTACTTACCTTCAAAAACAAACTTCTGGGTTTAAATCGTTTCTTTTTCTGCAAATAAAGCAAGTTCGCACCATTTTCTTAAAGTGTTTTAAACAGATTCTTGAAAATAGCCACACAAAACACTTTGATTTCTGAAAAACACTTATGTCACCAACTAGAACAATTACAACGCCGCGCATCAAATAGGTCGAAAACCGTCAAAATCATGAATGACTATGACCGTCTTCGGCGTCTTCCGAATGATCCCGAAAGAAATCTGTAGTATACTCAAAAAAGGTAGAATTCCGACGTTGCCGATTATTCTGGGCTTTATTTCTTGAAATAGGGAATAATAATTACAGAAGATTTAAATTACATTTAAAACAGATTCGGTTTGAGTTATTTATAATAAGCTATTTAATTATCAGTTTTAAAATATTCTATTTCTGGAATTCCTTGTTTATTTAGGTAATAGTATAGAGGGTGATATCCGTTATAATCTGGCCACAGTAACGGTTTGGCAAACCAGAGTTAATGTTGGATTCCTCCAAAATGTAAACAACTGGGTCTATGTTATTTCCATGTCGTTGGTTGCTATGAACGAGGATTTCCTACATATTTTAACTCTCGGAATATTGCCTTAAAAATACTTATTTTTCATTCAACGGACAAATGTAAAAACAAATAGATGGTGCTCCATTAGAGTCCTCGCTATCACCAATAGTCACAAATTTATTTATGATATACTGATATGATATGATGTTATGATATTGCATAACGGACATTTCGAATACACCGTGTATAGAAAACCAACACACATACAGACAGATATTTAAATGCAATATTACATCTTCACCCAGCACAAATTCAAGCTGTGGCCAATATTGGAATAGGCCGATCCATGCGATTAACTGAAACCCATACGAGACAAAATGAACTTAATATAATATCTAGTGCTTTAAAGAAAAATGGCTACACAACTCGCACCATAGAGAATTGCTATTAATGCAATTTTGAAAACAAAAATTAGGAACCGGGAAAGCAACAAGTAGTCTTACCATATGTAAAAGATACAACAAGAAGAATTGGAAGAATTCTTAGGAAACACTATATACAAATAATACACAAGTCACAACAAACTATAATAACTACTTGGAAACCCAAAATATAAAATAAAACTGGAAAACCACAGGGTATAGATACAGCATTCCGGCGAATATCAGCAAGAATAGAAGAGCATAAACTCAGAATCAGAAACAAACAAACAACCTCAGCTCTATTTCTACATCATCCGGAAACTGGCCACAAAATAAATTTCGAGGAGTGTAGGGCGATTGCCAATATAGAACATAAGACCAGAATCATCCGAAAAGCCATAGAAATTAAAAAACAAGGTGATTTGAATAAAAAGGACGAACCATTAAAACTACCAACAGTATGGAAGACAATAATGGATCAATCTAAAATCACAAAAAATCAAGCGCAATTAGCGCAACAACAGAATAATCCGGAAAACATAAATAACGACCAACGGCCACTCAGATATAACCTTCGGCTACGGGTGGGGGTATAAAAGGAAGCGTCGCAGTCACCACCTCTTCAGTCTCTATTAATTTAAAGAAAGCTTCGAAAATGCCAAATGTTATTTTGGAGAAACGTCAGCAAAACTGTTCGTTTACCCGACAGTAATGAACGGATGTACACCCGGAATGAAAACACATTGTGTTTTTAAAAAGACATCCCTGAAGGAGGACTAAGAATCAACATATATATATATATATATATATATATATATATATATATATATATATATATATATATATATATATATATATATATATATATATATATATATATATATATATATATATATATATATATATATATATATATATATATACAGGGTGGTTTAAGAAAAAATTTTTCTATTGACCAGTTATAACAGTATATATTTTTATCAATTTGGTGTGATCTTTTACCCATTAAAGGACAGTGTTTGACACATTACTTTATTTCATATATTTGCCCATAAACATGATGTAGTTAGATATTTTTTCAACCGCACTCGGTCTTTTTCAAATCTAAAATTATTTTGGAGATCGGGCGTTTAATTTAGAAGAAAATTTAGTATTTTTACATAAAAATAAAATCATTGCAATCCAAATGCAATTTTGCAATGGTAATTTTATGTAAAATCCGCTTCTGTTTATTTTTATTAAACATATTATTTGAAAGTTGGCACGCGTAATGCTGTTAGTAGTACCCATAAAAAGAAATAATTATAAATTTGGAATAATCTACTGAGTGACTCTGGGTCATGTCCCCTTTTATCTCCCAAACTTTTTTGCGCCAACACTTGTGATTTGTATTTGCCATTCGCGAGCTTAATTTTCCTTTTTTTAATTTATTACAATTCACTATTAAACCCTTATTTCTAAATGTATTTTTTTTAATAGAACTAACAATTTGGTAGGAAAATTTAAGAAACAAACTGCAATTTAATTCAGTAGTCAAAGAAACCTAAATTGTCAAGGTGGGCTTTGCTTTGCTAAACGACAGTTCTTCGTTTGTTTATAACAATAACATGACAGTTGTCAAAACTATTAATAAAGGTGCACTTGTGTAATTTTTAAAAGTTTATTTAATTTTCTTTCGGTAAAAATGGTTCAGTTTACAAACCGTGAAATGGCAGACATGCATTTCGTGTATGGAATGGCTGATGGTAACGCTCGCGCCGCTAGGCGGATGTATCAAGAAAGATATCCTGACCGTCCACTACCTAACAGACAATTTTTTGCAAATATTCACTCCAAACTTTGTGAAACGGGTAGTTTTAAGAAGTCTGCTGCCCTTATAGGGAGACCAAGAACAGTAAGAACGGTTCAGATAGAGGAAGCTGTCCTAAATGCAATTGATGAAAACCCAGAAACTAGTACGAGAAAAATTGCGACTGAATTAAACATTACTCACGTATTAGTATGGCAAATTTTAAAGGATCAACAACTTTATCCATATCATTCGCAACGTGTCCAAGCTCTTTTGCCAAGAGATTTTCCGCTAAGAGTGGCTTTTTGTAGATGGGTAGGAAATAAGTTAATGCAAAATCCAAGGTTTTTATCTCAGGTGTTGTTTACGGACGAGGCATGTTTTTCCCGTAACGCAATCATAAACTTTCATAACAATCATGTGTGGGCCGATGAAAATCCTCACGCCATAATTGAAAATCATTTCCAAGAGCAGTTTTCTGTAAATGTTTGGATTGGAGTTGTAGGAGATTTCCTTATCGGGCCTCACTTTCTGCCTAGCAGGCTTACTGGTGAGGAGTATAGACAATTTATTGAACATGTTTTACCTGAACTTTTGGAAGATGTTCCACTAAGGCAAAGGCGTTCTATGTGGTTTATGCATGACGGTGCTCCACCGCACTTCAGTTTAGTGGCACGTCAGTACCTAGATCAAAATTATACCGATCGCTGGATTGGGCGTGCAGGACCACAATTTTGGCCACCCAGGTCACCTGATATTAATCCGATAGATTTCTTTCTCTGGGGACACCTTAAAGCATTAGTTTACACAACACCAGTTCGAAGCGAAGACGATCTACGAAATCGGATAGAAGAGTCCTGTGAAATTATTAGGAACACTCCTGGTATTTTCGAAAGGGTTCGCCAGTCGCTAATAAGGCGTACAAACGCATGTATTGAAGTCGGGGGAGGCCATTTCCAGCAGTTACTTTAAAATTAAATTCTGTGAAATTATTATTTGTAAGGTTGGTTAAGTTATGTTTGGTTTACAATTATTTTATTAATAAACGTCTTGGTGTTGTTTAGTTTTTTTTTATTTATTTAATGTTTTATTCTAACCACAGCATTACGCGAGCCCACTTCCAAATAGGTATGTTTCATAAAAATTAAACAGTAGCGGATTTTACAAAAAATTATCCTTGCAAATTGGATTCGGATTGCAGTAGATGTATGAAAATTGTTTTTATTTTTTTACATAAAAATTGTGCGTCGTACGAAGGTAAGTCTAGAGACCAAATTTGCTTAAAATTAAATGGGAATTTCAAAAATAATTTTTGTTTTTAGAAAAAGCAGTGGCGTATCATTTTTTTCTTAATAAACATTCTGTCCAAACTCCGTACGAACGCCACTGGTAGAAATTTAAAAAATACTTTTGCATCAAAAACTGCTCTTTAATAGGTAAAAGATGTACACCAAATTTAATAAAAATATCTAGAGTGGTATAAAAGTTATGATAGAAAAACATTTTTTTTCATAGAAATTTAACACCCTGTATCTTGAAAACTATTCGTTTTCAGAACTATGTTTATATAAACTTTTTGTCTTAGAATAATGCGAGGAATCGTCCCTTGAAGTTTGGCAGCGTACTTTT
>JAUTXW010002791.1:0-110322 GCA_030620095.1 Kuschelorhynchus macadamiae
AAAATCGGACATCAGACCCCGGCCCGTTCATAATTCAAAACCAAGCCTGGAATAACGATCTTTTATCTTTGGCTTTTCCACGCTATCCGCGCCGACCACGGCTATCTCTCTCTGACAATGACTTCTTATTGAACGGGCCGGAGTTTGGGAAATCTTCGCTGATATACTATCGATACCAATCAATATATTTTTACTATTTTTATTTGAATTCGTGATGCAGTAAAAATATATATTTTGAACGGACCACTTATATGGAAAAGCGGAAGGAAGTTTTTTGCCCGCATTCTTTCTATCCAGGTTCATTCAGTTGCCAGACTGTATAACATTTAAGATTCGCAGATGACATTGTTCTCATCACCGATAGGATGGACAAAGCCATATAATAAAAAGCAAAAGACAAGAATCATAAAAAAGATAAGTGAAAGTTAGAAACTGAACAAATGGTATCGTGGACAGTAAGAGATTGAAAGTATAAATAAGGCCAAAGTTGATCAATTAGGAGTCAAGCCAAAACCTATTCACAATTTTTTTATCAGTTCTTAGGTTTTTTTAGAAACAAACTCTGCTAAAATCGTTTTGCTTTTTCTTCTAGTACTGCATTTCAGATTTTTAATTTTTGTTAAATACAAGTGAAAATAGACTATCAAATATATAAAATTAATTAATGTTGTCTTCATTGATGATATTGTACACTTTCGTGAACAGTTAAACAAAATGTTACAGCGTAATAAAACTGTTTCCTCGATTTAATACATCATGTTGCACGAAAAATACTTAAAAGAGCTTACATGTCACGTATGTCTATTAATATGTTAAATAAAATAATTGCTTTGACGGAGATAACGATCTGCGGAAAGAATAAGTACTTGTACAAAGTATACACAATTAGTTCTTATACGTGTTTTGTAATAGGGCAATTAAACATAGTAGCGTTTTAAATGGGGATTTTTAATGATTTATTACGAACTTTGAACTGAGATAGTGTCTTTTGAAACATTAAACCTCTTATATACTTTGTAATAAATTGGCTGTCTAAAGTAAAAAAAAACAATGTGTTTGGTAAAAAATCCAGGCACTAATCTTATGAAAACTTGATTTGTTATTTATGTATTTAGCAAAGTTGAAAGAAAAGAACAAGTTTTTTTTTATTTTTAATAAATTCTTTATCAGTTTTTGTGTTCAAAAAATATTTAACTCCACTTTTTTAATGTATGTACACCGTGTTATACATAATAGCGTATACAGGGTGTTCCAATTTTGCTGGTACAACATCAACTAAACAAATTTTAAACGGACTGTATTTTTTTTCTAGTATTTGATTGATTGTCAAAAATAAACATAAGTTAACAATTTAAACTAGTCGATTTCTGCGTAGTTTTCGAGATAATCAAGGTTATCTGTGATTTTTTGAAAAAAGTTTTTCAAATGGAACTAAATTCATTGAATATCCTACCAACTCTTTAAGACATGCACAAAGGAATTTGAATTTTTCCATGAGCAGCATACATCGAGTATTAAAAGAAAACAAAATATCCCCATATAAGTTTCTTCCTAGTTCTATTTTTAAGTGAAGCTGATTATCAGACCAGAACTTTTAAGAAATCAAATTATGGAAAAACTCAGTGATTTTCCGGAACATATTCGTGTGGACTTAATATATCAACAAGATAATGCGCCATACCAGCGTGGAAAAGATAAAAGAGCATTTTTACATTTAAGTATATATAGTAACGGTGAGATTCCATGACCATGAAAGAGCCTAAAATTTCCAGTCTAGTGATATCTCACAAGTGCATTAAAGATTTTAGTGTCGTCAAAATATTACACTTCGTAAATTAGGTTTCAATGTTTTTAAAGGAGGCCATGATTTATTTGTCACAAGATTACATTAATAAGTAAGTAATGTATTGAACGCATTGAATTTTCAATACAACATGAACGTAAATAACGACTTAAAAAATCTAAATGAGCTTTAACTACTTTGTAAGTGGGTAACATTAATTTACAAATTTGCAAAATGACGCCCATTTGCATCGAGACATTTCTGACAATTGGTGACTGTTTTTCGTACAACCCTGGTAAGTGTATTTCGGTTAATATTTCTAAATGTGTCCAGAACTCTTTATCTCAGGATTTGTATGGTCACGGGGGGATCAAATTCATAGATTTCATTTTTCCTGTGACCCCAGAGGTAGAAATCCAACGGCGACAGCTCAGGGGATCTAGGAGGCCTAGATATTGGACCATTTAAAGAAGTTATTCTTTCGTCAAACTGCTCTCTTAAGAAGTTCCTGACTTGAATGGTATTGTGAGCCGGACATCGGTGTTGTTGAAACCAAGTTCTTCTTAATTCATCTTCTGTTAGAATAGCTCGTCAGGCTGGTAAAACCTGGTTTCGCAAAAGCTCTAGGTACCTCTGCCTCTTTAGATTGTAGCCAAACAAAAATAGTCCAATAAGTCGATTTCCTGAAATGATTAATAATAATTTATAAATAGGTTCCCAACAGTCAAGGGCGGCAGGGTCGGCCGGGTGGTACTAGAAACTATAAATTATAAAGGGGAAATTATCTTTATTAAGAAGTAGATATTTTCTTTCCAAAAATAATTATCGAAACATCCCGTAATGAATGAGCTTGTATACATTTGAAACCTATTCAGTTTTATTATGAACAAGAAAAACATATTTGGTTAGCGGGAAGTAATAGCCGTAATAAATTATTTTGTTGGTATTACATATTAATTTCGGAAATACTAAATCAATTTGTTTCAATGATATAATAATCTTAAAGAAGTACACCGTGCCTTAGCAAAACATAAAATATCAAAAGAACAAACCCCTTGCGCTTCAAAAATTTAAATTATTCGGAGATACAGCTGAACGCCTTTCTATAAATCATAACGGAAATCGAAAAATAATTCGACATTTGATTAATATGGTATTTTTTTCATAACGCAAGAACTAGGCTCCACGGGTACTAGAGTAGAACGTTTTACTTTTTTTTATTAGATTATACTTTTTTAGTATCATTAAAGAACTAAACCAAACAAAAAAGATTATTATTTGACCATCATTTGGTGCCTATTTAAAAAAGATTGGTTAGATTAACTTACCAATAATCCCACACCAAACGTTACTTCCAAGTCCTTGTACTATTATGGATTTGTACGGATGGTACTTATTCTTTTTTAAAACTCTCTGTACTGTTGATTTTGGCACATTAGCCTGTTCTACAGTTCTTACCGATGCACTAGGGTTTTCGTTGATAGCTTGTAAAATGTTTCTGTCTCGATTTTCACTGTTATTATTGTATCCGCTTATAGGTTGTTCGAAGGCACCATGGTTAATTAAATTATCTACGATTTTCCTGAAATAGGTTTTATGAGGCTGCCGTCGTTCGGAGTACATCTCCAAATACCTTGCTGAGGTAACGTCGGCGTTTCTGTATGATTGAAAGTACAGAGCTAACATGTCAACCTTTTCTTCATTTGAATACGGAACGCCGGCCATTTTCTATAGGTTTTGACAATTTATGTGTCAGATTTCTAATTTTATTGGGATAAAAGCGTACCTACTACTTATTAAAACACAGCTTTGATACTTTCAACTATTAAATTAACGTCAAAGTCAAAATCCAATTTTGTTACAGATAAATCGTGGCCTCCTTAGAAAAAACTGAAATCTAACTTTATGAAGTGTAATATTTCGATGATACTAAAATCTTTGATGCACTTGTGAAATGTCACTAGACTGGAAATTTTAGGCTCTTTCCAAAAATCGAAAAATTCAATATGACCGCCATAAGAAAAATGAAAGCTGAGGCGGGTTGCGGGTTAACAAAAAACAATGAAGGGGTGTCATATACGCCATCTTATTTGTCTTTCGCCATTTTTGGTTTTTCCCCGATATTTCCAAAAACAATTGATCGATCGTAAATCTGAAGCCGGATATCGAATGCAATAAGTTTCCTCTAAAACTTTCCCCGTTTAACCTTTGTTGTAAGTATAATAGGAGCCGAGATCGCCGTATAGAGAAGCGAATCTGGGACACACTATATATATATATATATATATATATATATATATATATATATATATATATATATATATATATATATATATATATATATATATATATATATATATATATATGTTGAATTTTACTCCTTCACGAATGGAAAAATACATGTGTTTTCATTCCGGGTGTACATCCGTTCACTACTGTCGTTCTGAAAAGAACAGTTTTGCTGACGTTTCGCCAAAATCACATTTGGCATTTTCGAAGCTTATATTATATAGAGACTCTATATAATAGAGTCTCTATTCGGACGCGAGAAAGAAAGCTTCGAAAATGCCAAATGTGATTTTGGCGAAACGTCAGCAAAACTGTTCTTTTCAGAACGACAGTAGTGAACGGATGTACACCCGGAATGAAAACACATTATATATATATATATATATATATATATATATATATATATATATATATATATATATATATATATATATATATATATATATATATATATATATATATATATATATATTGTGTACCTATATATTATCGGTTTTTTTTTCTCGGGAATGTGGTTCAACAAGACAAAATTACGAGTGAATGACATAATTTTATATTGTCTGCAGGACGTTTCGGCTGCGCATGCAACCTTTTTCAACTGCAGTAAACAAATGATTACAGAAGTCATTGCAAATTCACAGTGAAATAATAAAAAAGTGACAATTTACCCTAGACGAATACTCAAACATAATCAAGATTCACTCAACATATATAGAGTAAAAAAGCAATAAACATTATTACATTTGACACGCAAAAACAAATGTGCAGTTCTAAAATTCGAAACATCAACTCATATACATGGGCGAAGTGTCAGTATCGACCTACTAGGTTTTCTGTAAATGTTTGGGGGTAGATCAGCGCTAGAGGAACGGGATGTTAGAGGCAGGTTTAATGCAGATACCCATATTCACGTTCTGGAGACGGTAAACCGTGTATATGAAGATGGTAATTTTATTTACCAGCATGATAACTGCTCTATACATACTGCGCGGAGAATATTACAATGGATGGATGAACACCACCTCAGCGTTAACGTTATCTTTTTAGTGATTTGAAAAATAGCTCTAGTTTTCAAAAATTCACACGCAGAAATCGTCTATAGTTTAAATTGGTAACTTATGTGTATTTTTAAAAAGAAATTCAATAATGGGCAAAAATACAGGGCGTCCCATTTAAAGTTTTATAATTGTTGTCGTCTTAGCAAAATTGGGACATCCCGTATACACGGAAACACTGTGTATTAAAAAAAATTTTAGAATTTTAACCAAACTTTTTTTCGTAGTATATAAGCCTGTAGCTTTAGAAATTGCATTTGAAAACGATTGTAGGTAGTTACCATCCGAAACGTTGCGAAACCGAATTAATAAAGACAAAGCAAGTTTAACAGAACGAGTTTAGTGAATATTCTATATTGTCTACCACCTTCAAACAAATGCCGATAGATAGCCGAGAATACCGATAGTTATAGATAAACGAGTTACATATTCACAAACAAGAGGATGTTTTTTTGCCCTTTAATATTTTTTCCGCAATATACCGATATGTAGCAAAGAACTATCCATAGGTAGAAATGCCTGTCGATAAGTCAAAAATTAACGCCGTATCGATAAATAAAATCTGATATTGCCGATCCCTAAACCTGACCACTTAAGCCTCGTCGCGTAAAGGAGACGTTGATAATTAATAAATGCAGATTGTCAAATTATCTTAATGTTAATTTTAATTTATAGATACTATTTTGTTTTCACTGAACAGTTTTAATTTTGGTTAATATTTTAGTGGACAACAAAAACTGACCCCATCGTTTATGTAAAAATCACTCTAGTCATTAATTAGCCTGCCTATGCATCTAACCACTTTATAACAAAAACTCACAACGCGTAAATTGTAAATTTTAATTAAAAATAAACCGGGTTACATTATATGCGCTAAAAATAAACTTTATTGCTCCTCTCAAAGTATATGGATTTTTGTATCAAATATTTTGCCCTCAAAACCGTTTTTTTTCCTAAATTTGATGACACAAAAAACGTAATTGGCAAATGGATTAGTTTTCTCTTGTGATGGAGTGGTTTCAATTCATTATAAAATGTATACTTCCACTTACCGTACACCCTACAAAAAGGGACAAAGGAATATTTATCCTGCAGCATACTGATAGATAGAATAGCAGGAAATTTTACATGATGATTGTTCAAGATATAATAAGTCTTTTCCAATTAACTTTTAGTGTAGTCAATCTACAGGAGAAATTTTCGTTTAAAAGGATTTTCTCTCTTCCTCGGACAGTGGTGTAACTACACATTTTGGGTTCCCCGCAGTTTTCAACAAAGGTTTAGTATGTTGTTTTATGCTGTTTTTGCTTAAATATTAATGTATTAAGTATTAAAACTGCCTTCAATAGGCACAAAAATCGGTAAATTCCTTTACCCGGAACGTCCCCCGTTATGGAATTATTACTTTTATTGGGGAGAGTGAAGTTTGATCCAGGTTAATTCAGTACATAGTCACAGTATACAGGGTGGTCCATCTCAGCTCCCTTCTTCTGTAGCTCATTTATTATTTGACTCATGAATTTGAAATTTTGCGCAACTCATATGTATACTAGGGCACATTTTCTAAAAATATTTTTAATTATACAGGGTGACCCAAAAAAGTGTGACGTCACAATGACATATTTTTTTAAATTAGATGACCTATATTTTCTTGCATATTTAGATCGCTTTCATAGTTGTTTAGATCATTCTAAAATATTATTGGATTTGATCGGTAAATAACGGCTTAAAAAAATTAAATGTGAAAAAAAGTGAATTTACACCACTGGTTAAAAAAAATTATAAAAATTCAAATATTGCCTCGACATAAGAATCAAACTGGGAGTTCATTAAATAAGGTTTGACAGTCTCGCTGACCAAATTTAAACGATCTAAATTATACAGGGTCTACAAAATTAAGTGTCAAAATTACCCAACTTCAAAGTGCATTTTCTTTCTTATTTTAAATGTCAACCTTATTCTTTTTCATTGCAATCGATGCGTAATTGAAAAATAAAACTTTTTTGTAAACACATGTTTATTAAAATTTCTAACGGATTAAAAGATATTCGCCAAAAACTGGTGAAGCGTCCTATTTTAGCAACCATTTTAATGAAAAGTAATCCAAGGTGGCTTAGATTATTAAAATGAATGACGTAGAATTCAATCAATATGACAAGAGACAATTTTGACATATCGCAAATTTTTATTTTTAAATTATTTTTTTATTTATTTCTTTTTATATTGAATTTTATTATAATTTATCTTGACATTAAAATTAAAAATTTACTATTTAAGTATCACATTTGAGACTTACACTATACTAAATTCAACTATATTTAATCTATTTTTTTCACTAGAACTTATGTTCAATGCGTTTTCCCTTTTCTTCCAAACACAAACGAAGACGAGTATGAAAAGATGCTGCCACTCTCCTTAAAATATCGGGTGTTACCTGTCAAAATGCGTCTTGAATTCGCAGCTTCATGTTCTTAGGTGTTGTTGGGGGCTCCTGGTAAATGATTTTTATTAATATAGCCCCATAAGAAGAAATCAAGCTTAGTGAGGTCGGGTGAACGGGGTGGCCATCTAATTGGCCCTCCTCTTCCGATCCACCGATCCGGAAAGGCTACCTCAAGATGGTGTCTGACCGGTAAAGAATAATGTGCTGGAGCGCCGTCGTGTTGTAGCCATATGCCCTCCTTTACGGGTCTGGGTAGATGTTGACATAAACGGAGCAACTCATGTTGTAAGAAATTTAAATACATGTCCCCATTTAAATGCAAAGAAATAAGGACTGATAATAAAATCTCCTATGATTCTCCCCCACACATTAATAGACTATCTGTGCTGTTGATCGATCTGCCGAAAATGTCTTGGATTATGATCGGAGTAGTAATGAAAATTGTGGCGATTCACAAATCCATTTTTATGGAAGGTAGCCTCGTCTGAGAAGAGCACTTTATCGAAGAATTCAAAATTTGCTCTGATTTTGGATTGTGCCCAGTTACAAAACGCTATCCGATGCTCATAATCTTCTTCATAAAGCTCTTGGTGAAGCTGAATATGGTAGGCATGAAAATGATTTTTTTTAAAACACGTTGAACGGTGGTTTTGCTAACATTCGCTATATCGGCGACTCCTCTTTGGCTAATTGAAGGAGTTTGTGTGATATGAAGTAGAACATCCAGTTCCTTTTCATCAGTTTGAACTGGCCTATTTCTACTAGGTTTTGAGTGTTCGACATCTCCCGTCTGAATAAATCTATCTAATAAGTTTTGCAGACTTCTCTTATCGGGATGTCTTCGTTCAGGATATCGCTCCGCGTATATCCGACTAGCCAAAAATCATATCTACTAGCTCTTCTTTGGTGTAATTCATTGTAAAAATACTTATGCAAAACGTGAACAACTTAACAAAATACTTAAAAAAATAACTTCTTAGAATAAACTACAAACAACTATAACCACAATAAACAAACTATACTACTGGAACAAAATAACGCAATACTTTGTAATAATTATGATCAAGAACAATATTAACCCGTTTGTAAACTAAATAATTTTTTAGATTTGTCAAAAAGACTCTCCTGTCATTTTGATTGAATTCTACGTCATTCATTTTAATAATCTAAGCTACCTTGGATTACTTTTCATTAAAATGGCTACTAAAATAGGACGCTTTACCAGTTTTTGGCGAATATCTTTTAATACGTTAGAAATTTTAAAAGATTTATTTACAAAAAAGTTTTATTTTTCAATTACGCATCGATTGCAATGAAAAAAGTATAGGGTTGACGTTTAAAATAAGAAAGAAAATGCACTTGGAAGTTTGGTAATTTTGACATTTAATTTTGTAGACCCTGTATAATTTAGATCGTTTAAATTTGGTAAGCGAGATTGTCAAACCTTATTTAATGAACTCCCAGTTTGACTCTTATGTCGAGGCAATATTTGAATTTTTATAATTTTTTTTTAACCAGTGGTAAAAATTCACTTTTTTCATATTTAATTTTTTTAAGCGGTTATTTCAAAAATATTTTTAGGAAATGCGCCCTAATATACATATGAGTTGTGCAAAATTTTTAAATTCATGAGTCAAATGATAAGTGAGCTACAGAAGAAGGGAGCCGGGATAGACCACCCTGTATATGCGTTACATAAACTTCATTTTTGTAAGGCGCCATTTTGTTCCATCATATTGGATTCTTACCAATATGTATACCATTTCCTTTCTACCTATGCCACACTTGACTTTTGGGCATAATTTAAAATAAATTCAATAAGTATCCCATATTCACATTTAAATTTTCTGCAAAATTTAAAATCATTCGTTTTGTTTCGCTATTTTAAATTTAAACCCATATTATCAGTCTTTAACTCCGTCGGTCCGCAAATATCCCAGATATTAAGTTTTTGAATGGTTTTCATTAACGATCTTTTTGTTGTTAAGTTAGAGTGGTGTATTATTTGGGTTAAGATCCAGTTGCCGACGTTTCGCCAATTAACTGTTGTATCCTCAGGACACACAGATTTTAAATGAATGAAACCCATATTCGTCTTAACCTACTCCACTGGTCCGCATATATTTCCTAACCACAAATAATACACCACTCTAACATAACAACAAAAAGATCGTTAACGAAAACCATTTAGAAACTTAATATCTGCGAAATATCTGCGAACCAACGGAGTAGGTAAAGACTGATAATATGGGTATCATGCAGGATATAATATACATATATGATTTTAAACATGGCTCAACTTTTAACTAAACGTATTAAAAATCAAAATAATAAGTTTTCATATCATCAACTTGTAAAAATTTTTAAAAAAATTTAAAAAAGTGTATTTTTTAGCCTGAAGAAGCTAATAAATTTAGCGAAACGTCGCGATAGAACCCAAACCTTATGGTTTTTATATTTTCCTTATATGCCGACAAACCCTTCCTGAAATTATATATATATATATATATATATATATGTATCCTGAGGATGCAAAAATAGAATGGCGAAACGTCGACAATAAAAAAAAAGACATTTGTTGTATAGATAAAGAATGAAAATATGTGTTTCATGCAAGATATAGAATCTATATATGTGTCATGAGGATGCAACAATAAAGTTGAGAAACGTTGACTATTTAAAAATAGTCTTTTGTTTTTTTTACTGGATTCTAACCCCAAATCATACATCACTCTAATAAACATTTTCTAACATTGTTCCGCCATATTGGATTTTCACCAAAATATTATCAGGCTATCCCCATATGACCCTTAATTTTTGGTCAAAATTTGAAGTAAATCAGGTAAGTAGTATTTAAACTATGTCGCGAACCGACACACAGAGCGACCGAATTGATAAAACATGTTTTTTGGCATTTAGAGACGCTAAATCGTGAAGATATGTAAATTCTGAGAGGGTGATTTTCTTCACGATTACAAAAGTTGTATTTGGCCTCAATTTTGTTCCGCCATCCTAAATTAGCAACTCAGTTTTACTAGTTGAGCCATATACCACAAATAGTTATGGCACACAATTTGAAAACAATCCATTAAGTAGTTTTTTCAGGCTGAATTTTTAAATATTTTATTATACCGCCATTTTGTTCCGCCGTCTTAGACTCGTAACAAAATTTTACCAGTTGAGTCCAACACAATACCGTCAAACGGAGCTACTTTGACATGTTTTTAGGACATTTTTCAATATCACGTTGTTATTTATCAACTTAGCTTTGTGAAATAAGTTGGATTATAACAAATCTAGCCTGCTGAATCGATTGATGCAAATTGCTCTAAACACAATAGAAATCAAAATAAAAAATGAAAAAGGGTATGTCAATGTTACCCTGAGTTTGGGGCTACTTTGACACACATTTTAATTTCAATATAAAATGCATTTTAAAGCACCACAGTGTCAAAGAAGCCCCGGTAATGGATGTAGAATTAAAAACCACTCCTAATTTTTTGTTTTTTTTTTGTTAAGAAAAACAGTTTTTTTTTACTAAAAAACGATTATTTAAGGAACTTTATTAAAATAAAACCTTTTAATTATAATATTTTATTATTAGTTTCAAACTTAAGCAAAAAACTCGAGAAAACATGATAATCCACGGTTTACGTTACCTATAAAAATAAAATAAAAAACATTTCAGTCTAAAACAGCAACAAAAAAATTCTTTGGCATGTAGGAACGAAAGATTAAACATAACATACATTGGCATAAGCATAAAAAATTAAAACTTAAATCTAAGCTTTTTTAATTTTCGATCCTTTTCGGTCTCAGTTTCAGGGTTAAAGGTTCTATCCTCATCGCTGTCATCGGCAAATGGTTCCTCCGGTTCGTCATCTGAGTCTTCGCAAACTGGGCACACATAAAATGGATCAGTGCCTTCTGAATTACAAAGTCCGCAAATCCACTTCTTGCATTGAACACATTCAATCCATTCGGCCCTTCCTCTGTAGTTTTTAAAAAGCATGCGACATAAGGCACATTTTGAATTTGAATCGTTCTCACCCCTTAAACTTGCTTTTGTTATATTAATAGGAGGACGCACTTTAGGTTTATTCTCGGGTTTCTTGGCTTTGACTTTGACCTTTTTCGTTCGTATTCCTGATGGCCCTGGAAGGGTGTCGGAGAAACAAGGCAACTCTTGGTCGCTGTTGTATGGAATTGTCTGGGGTGGAGATCCTACTTCATTTTCGATTTGCTCACTGGGAATTGCTTGGTCTTTGATATTCATCTGTTTTCCAGCTTCAAACTTCTTTCCCCTTTTTTTTTTTTTGGTCTTCGCTTGTTCCCCTCATTTCTTTGAAAAACTCTACCAATGATGAATCAAGAACTCGCTCAGTTTCTTCCAAGTTTTCAAGCGATCCTCCAGGAATCTTCCTTAAGACTCGATCAACATTCATCGACAGTCCGGTGGTTCTAAATCCTGATTTTAAATTTGTCTCTACAGTATCTGAAACTTTGTTCCACAGAAGTAAAAGTAAGGACGGGAAGTGTTCTTTGGGTAAGGTCCCAGAATATCTGCTCTCCTTTCGCCATTTTTCTAATATTTCGCGCCACTTCCTCTTGAAGGGTGCAAATACAGACACATCTAGTGGCTGCATCAAATGTGTGGCATTGGCTGGAAAAGGGCACATGTATATATTATTTTCTAGGCTTGCTTTTATAACCTGTGGTGAAAAATGGCTAGCCAGATTATCGCCAACTACAACTGCTCGTGTTTCTGGTTCCTTGGTTGCTATTATGTGGGGTAAAAGAACTTTAAAAAACCCTTGCTCAAAAAGGTTCATGTCGAACCATCCGGAAGGGCTGTTCCCATAAACAGTGCCGGGGGGTCCTCCAGTACACCAGTTTTCATATAAATTAGAGCTCTTGTACACTACCATAGGGAGCAGGAGTTCTCCAGCTGCATTACCACAGACCATTATGCTCACACAGGACCGCGAATAGTTTTGTACTCATTCTACTCTACGGAAGTTTCTGGGAACAATAACTTTCTTCGCCCCAGGATCATCAGTGATGTTAGTTTCGTAATTGTATAAGTTTTTATTATCAACATCACCTAATGCTTCTTTTATGTTGTCAAAAAACTGAATAATGTCGTTTCTATCTACGGACGATCGCGATTTTTTAATATTTGTTGCGATTCGTGTGGAGAGGTTGTGTTTCTTAATAAAGTTTTCGACAAAATCGGGTCCGGGATAACTGTCTTTGAATTCACGCACTGTTTTCCCCTGTTTATCCAAGAATTTCTTCACCACGGCACGAATATCACACTTCGTTAATGGAAAACCCCACTTTGCCACTTGTAGTAAAGTGTTACGAATCACTTCCTGTTCACCGCTACTAAGGACACTTGGATGACCTACCGACTGGTTGTATATACCAAGGGACTTACTACAAAGTGTTATACGAGGAATTTTATAAACTATTGCCGCCCTTTGGACAGGCATGCCTCTTTCAATAGCTTCAAGTGCATTTCTTAATAATTGCGGTAACTCCGCGCTCCCGGAACTTTTTCGTAATGTCTCACCATTTTTAATTAGTTAGTACCTGTAACAATTGAATCTAATATTAGAATAAAATTTACAAAGAAGCAAAATCAAAAAAATAAAAATTGGAAAAAAAATGTTCGCAGTGTCAAAGTTACCCCGTGGTGTCAAAGTAGCCCTGTTTGACGGTACTTGATGTTTATGCAAAATTTGAAATAAATTGGATAAGCAGTCTTTTCATAATATTTTTTTTGACATTTTACTACGCCGCCATTTTATTTCGCCATTTTGGATTTTCACCAAAATATTACCAGGTCATACCCATATGACCCTTTTATTTTTGATAAAAATCTGAAGTCAATCGGGTAAGTAGTCTTTAACCTATCCCGCGAACTGACAGACAGACAGACAGACATGCCGACAGACGGACCGACGGAATTGTTAAAATATATTTTTTGGCATCTAGGGACGCCAAAATGTAAAGACGTGTATAACCTGAGAGGGTGATTTTTTCATGAATATATACTTTTTATTTCGCCGCCATTTTGTTCGGCTACCTTAAATTAGTACCAGAATTTTGCTAGTTAATCACTATACCACAATTAGTTATGACACACAATTTGAAATCAAATCATTAAGCAGTTTTTCACTCTGAAATTTTAAATATTTTATTAAGGCGCCATCTTGTTCTGCCATCTTGGATTCGTAACAAAATATTACCAGTTGATTCCATTATAATACTTGATGTTTTTTTGCAAAATTTGAGGTAATTTGGTTATTAGTATTAGTAGTTTTTTAATAATAATTTTTTTAACAATTCACTAGGCCGCCCTTTTGTTTCGCCATATTGGAGTTCTACCACAATGTTAGCAGGTCATCCCTATATGACCCTTAATTTTTAACCAAAATTTGAAGTCAATCGGATAAGTAGTTTTTTAGCTACACCGTGAACAGACAGACAGACAGACCGACGGAATTGAGAAAACATGTTTTTCGTCGTCTAGGGACCCTGAAACGTGAAGATCTGAAAAAATCTCGGAGAGTGATTTTTTCACGATGACAATACTTCCCTTTTACAAGGGAAGTAAAAAAGGAATTCACTCGATCTGAATTATATTTCACTGCGTGCTTTCATTTAGTTAGAAAGTATTCATTTTATTCAGATTCCACTCGAATCTTATTATAAACTATTGAAAATAATCAAGACTCTACATAACTTGGACGGAAAAGTAAGACAGAATTTCGTCATTTATTGGATTTGACTCATGCAATGTATTACGCTAAATTGAGAATTGCGGAGTACCAAACTACCCCTGTGGCAATTACAGCATTTAAATCTGTACTATTAACTATTAAGTAATTACATTAATAAGCGATTTCGTATTTACAAAAGAAAGAAGGAAATGTATTACTAACACTACATTGATAAAATGATTTCATATTTACGAAAGATGGGGAAGCGCACCTGGCCTAGTGACGAGTTCAGTGATTGACACTATGCTAACTCTGTTGTTCAACTTTTGAATCTAGAACGTTTAGACAGATAAGCGTCTTTTTCCCACCTTTCCTTTCTATTGCTGTGACTTAGGGTGGTTGCTAAGGCGTCGAAGTATGTGACATGCGATGTTGTGATGGGCATACACGTATTTGTTAAAAAGAATAGGAATGAAATATATTTTTGCTTGAATTGTGTTGACCAATAAATATGTTAGAGCAGGGGTGCTCAAACTTGAACTGCTGGCGATCTACCTCAATATTTTTAGACTACTTACGATCGACTCTGAGAGGCTGCCAGTATGTGTGATGCAGGGTTGTCGTACATACACCCTACCTACTTACCTACCTAGGTAGGGTGTACCGTAGCATATATAGATATTAGCTTTCCGCCCAATATACATTATTTTAGTCAAGGTTTGGGTTAGGTTTAGTTAGGTTCTCCTCTACAATATCAATGAAAAAACTCATAGTTATTCAAAATTGCGAGTTTATTGGTTGTTACCAAACAAAACAGTTACATATGGTGTTAAACTTAACTAAGGAGTGACTTTGGATTTTGAAGCGTGGCACTGCATGTCCTCAGCATACTTTCCATAAGATCGTACGTAACCACTGAGTGCTAATCGCAAGCATGATGACATATGATCGTCAGTTAGTCGATTGCGATATTTTGACTTAATTATCTTCATTTCAGAAAATGCAGACTCGCACAAGTAAGTTGACCCAAACATTGCTGTCAGTTGAGGGGCGATTTGCCTTAGATTCGGATATATATCTTCAGATATATCTATATAATCTGCACCAACTCATTTTCAACAGAACATGAGTTCATATTAAACTGACTTGCTATTTCAGTAGCTAATTCCTCAATGTTTTTACATGAAAAAGGATAACTCATAAATGATGCTACATTTGCCAATTTACTACAATCATAAAAACGCATTTCGAATTGTCCCAAAATATTTGATAATTCGGCCTCATACGTATCATAATTCAACTGAGGAATCCTTGCTTTCAAAGACGGAAAATGTTTCAGATACTTTCTTTTCAGTTGATCTATCATAAGTTGTAATTTATTTTTGAATGCGTTTACTGCGCTAGTTATCTCAATAACAGTTTTTCCTTTACCTTGAAGCTCCAAGTTAATGGTGTTTAAGTGCATTGTAATGTCAGTCAAAAATGCCAAATCAGTCAGCCATTTTCTCAACTTTTCAACATCTGAGTGTCATCACTCCTTTCGTCTAGAAAAGCTGTTATTTTGGGCACAATTCTTGAAACCTTCTAGGAATTTTCCGCGACTTAACCACCTGACGTCCGTGTGAAGAACTAAAACTTCAGTGTGTTCAGCTGACTCCTATCTTCCAATTGCAACTTAAAGAGCCGCCGTTGCAAGCTACGTGCACGGATGGAATTCACAATTTTTGTTGCAATGCCCATAATTTCCTTTGTGTTTAAAAACTTTTGAACACAAAACTTGTTGATGTATGATGCAAGGATTGAAAATGAAGTGGAAATCTTCATTACCTCGACACAATGCCACAAACCGTTTTTGTTTCCAGTCATTGCTGGTGCTCCATCGGTTGTAATGCACACTAATTTATATATTGGTAGCTTGTAGTTTTTTACAAAATTGAAGAAAACGTCATATATATCTTCGCCACCGGTTGAATACCGTTGAATACCATCCGAATAAAAATACACAGCTGGGCATTGTCTGCCATATCGGTAGACTCGTCGAATTGTAAAGAAAAGTATGTACATTCCATGATATCATTTTTTAGTTTATCTGCCATATCCTGACTCATGACTTCAATACACTTTGTGATAGTCGGACGAGATAACTGAAGTTCTCTAATAGCAGACATGATTTCTGTTTTATTTTTAAAATCTCCAAATAAAGTCTCACCCGCTTTAATAAATGCTTCCTTCACAACCGATCCATCTTCGAATGGTTTCTTGTGTTTCGCCAATATATGAGATATTTTAAATGACGCGATCGTAGCAGCTATTGATTGTTTGGCTGGTCTTGTGAACATGGTTTGTTCTTTTTTCAAACAAGATATCGTACACACGTACTTTTCGTTTTCTTAATTCACTCTGTGGTGG
The DNA here is from genome assembly GCA_030620095.1 of Kuschelorhynchus macadamiae. Classification (NCBI taxonomy): domain Eukaryota; kingdom Metazoa; phylum Arthropoda; class Insecta; order Coleoptera; family Curculionidae; genus Kuschelorhynchus; species Kuschelorhynchus macadamiae. The sequence continues at coordinate 16,708 of JAUTXW010002791.1, forward strand.
AAAATCCTTTTCATAGTTTTTATGAACCGTTTAGGTATTGCAACTGACGCACGACAAATAAGACAAATGCACTTATCCTTCACCTTACAAAACCAAAATTCTTCCTCCCAATCGTTATTAAAATGATCCGTTTTTGTTTTCTTCGCTGCACTCATTTTGTACTATTTAATAATAAACTTTGTATCGACGTAGTATTGCCTTCAAGTTGCAATTCAGAATGACTCCAATTCCTGCAGGCCCAACATTTATATCGGCGCGGCGTGAACGGAAGTCTCGAATGTTCCCGTCAAACGCGCCGCCCGAAATTTCTAGAAAAGCGGCAAGTATAAAAAACGCGGCTTTTCTTTGACAAGTACCGCGCGTTTCTTTGATAAAGCCGCCTTTTGCCGCTAACAGAGTGTTATTTTATTACGTAATAAATTTTTGTAGTTTAGTTAAATACCTACTTATTAAAAAAAATGTTCTCGAGATCTACTCAAAAAGCACTCGCGATCGACCGTTTGAGCACCCCTGTGTTAGAGGATACATTTGATTATAAATTTCTTGGAAAAGACAAAAAGAGAGATCAATGTCGGCTTTTAAGTATTAAATCGTTTAATATACTAGCGATCTTTTTTGACATGTGTTCAGCGACATTTCGGGAATCGGGAAAAACTTTTTTCATATAGATATTTTTTGTGGGATTGCTTTGTGCTGATATTCAGTTGAACTTCATGGAAGTAAAATTGGACAGTTTTGTTTAGAGGATTTATTTGACGGACAAATATAAATTTGGCGCTTTGAAACTTATATGAGAATGTAGTTTTGATAGTTTTTAGAGTAAGTTTGGTATTTTTACCTTGTGCTATGTTTTTATTTAAACTGATTTTAGGTAGGAACTTGACATACAAAGGCGTGCATGTTATTAGATTAAATATGTTAGACATTTTTGAATGTTTGAGAATAGGTTTCTCACGCACTCTCCAGTTATGGTTTTTCCCTTATCGATGTAATCATGGAGGATGATACTACAAAACTCTGCAAGAACTTGCCAGCAGATTTGTGAACACGTACCCACTTTGTTTGGCCTTAGAGACACAGATGCTTTCGTTCCATGGATTGATATTTGATCCCTGAATCTCTTCAGGTGTACCAACCTAACAAATGACGATATACTTTTCTTGTCTATTAGACTGAGATATGGCCAGTACTGCAGTCGTATAGTAATCGTGAAAAAATTACTCTTCGAGATTTTTTCAGATCTCAGATCATCATCAGAAAGTTTCAGATGCCGCCGGCGTCGGTGTGTTTGTCGGAACGTCTCCGTTGTAGCTAAAAAGCTTCTTATCCGATTGACTTCAAATTATGGTAAAAAATTAAGGCTCATGTCGGGATGGTCTGATAACCTTTTGATAAAAATTCTAATGAAAAAAATCTTATTAAATTGATTTTTAAACTTTGCAGAGAAAATAAGTATTATATATAGGGTTAAACTGGTACAATTTAACATGATGTAACAAAATCGGGGAGTCAATGTAAAAATTACCTATTGAATTTCAGTAGAAACTGATAAAGGAAAATACTAAGGAATTCAAAATGGCACCCAATAAAAATGTTTGACGAGTTAAGGAAGTTTAACGATTTTTTTTTATACAACTTGGAACTAATTTTTAAAATATTTAATTTTAGATTTATGCAAAAGCAATCCAATATACAGCAACCAAAATACATTTTTAACATCGATTCATAAATATTTAATACCTATTTATTACATTAGGCTTCGTTTGCCGTTTTTATGCAAACATATAATTTAATCTAACTAGCAAACAAAGTTCGGTTTAATATTTAACATTGGCTAAACTCGCGATTAATTTAATAAAACTCGTTCGATCTATTTTTTGTTTGCGCTCATTCGTGAACGTATTAGCCTGAGAAATATTTTCGTAATCCTGAAAAAAATGTACATGATGCCAAAAAAAAATTGCTCTATCTGGATCCAGCATTTTATCCGCTCTGGTCCAGAGATAAATGCGAAACATTCGTTCGGAAGGTTTTTTTTTACGTAGTTATTTATTCATTAAATGTCTAGTACGATTTTTAAATTGTTTCGATAAATATATAGGCGAGGATCAATTGTTAAAAATTATTAAGCAAGAGTACAGGGTGTCCCTTTTTCGTTGTTTTTATGGGGTATCTCTCTTATTAGTGAAACACAATTTTCACAGCCCCCTTCGATTTCAAGATACAGTGTGAAATTAAAAATATTGCATTTTTAAACCCCCTCGTATTTCGGTCGTTGTTTAAGTTATCGAAAAAGTAAAAACTGGCTCTGATACAGTTTTTCATATAGAATCCAGTGGCGTAATCAGATTTTTTCTGTGAACTGTCGTTTTTGAGATATAATACAAACTTAATCACAATAAGCTTCTCGAAAATATATAATAGTATATACTTTTCTATTCGAATCGCCCAGTAATTTGCATTTTTTAGAGATAGACTCGGTTTTTGGTAGTAGGCTAGGATTGCTTACAAAACAAATGAATTTTTCAGGTATATTTTATTTATTATAGCATTATTTATCTTACATTGTTATAATTTTAGCCTGTTGCCTTGAAGAAGGTTCAAAATCGGACCCAAAACTTGTTTCTTTTAGTTGTAGTATAGTTTTTAAACTTGCTCTCTTAAGATTCTTAAGAGAGAAACAGAATTGTAGATTTCTAGGTGCCGTGTATATTTTTTTAACTACATGGTTTAACATGCATTAAGTGTTTCAGAGAACTTTTGCTCTATGTTTTTAACTACATGGTCTTCATCTAAAAAAGAAATTATCGCAGTACTTGATGATTTTCTTTTTGTTTGGTGGGACGCAACCATCTGACCACATTACAATTGTTTGCAAGGTGTGATTATCCTTCACTATTTCGATCAATAAGTGATTAATTGCTCTTGCTAGAACATTACCATCCCTTCCTGTGAGTGCTTCGAGCCATATAGCACAGTAAGTGATTCCATTAATAGAGCAGTGAGCAGTGATATGATAAGCTTAAAACTTCTTTTTGTAAAAAAAATGTTTAACATGAACCGCTGGTAGTGAAAACACATTTTGTAGGTCAAAATTGATAACAGTAGTGCGTGATTCTTTATAATTTATGGGAGATCTAGGTCTTTTTGTAACCTGGAAGCTGATTTATATGTTATAGATGTTCTTCAAACTTTTGTAGTTGCAAATCGTTAGGGGAAGAGAGAAATTTTTATTTTTCACGTACATCGCACAAATCTTTTCGCATAAAGAAAAACCCTAAATTGTATTCTACCATTGTTGGCTTAACTGTTACGGGAAATTTGAAACGTTCTTAAAATGTTGTTGTTCTTGAAATTCTAGAAAATATTTAAGAAAACGATGCCATGGTTGCATCGAGCTATTTTGGATTTGCTGCCCAAAAAATTCCGAAAAGCAATATGAGTTTGCTTACGATACGTTCGTGAAATGGTGTGGAGAGAAAAGCATTAATATTAATGTTAATAATAATAATGTTAATGTTAATGTTACTATTAATATTAATTTTAATAAATAAAATATAAATATTTTTTGACGGTTGCCTTCAAAATTTAAACTTCACTAGTTTAAGGCACTAATGGCTTAAAGTAACATTTTTAAGGCTACTAGAGGGTATTCAAAGTTGCTTGTTTAACACGACTGTACAAAAAATACTTTTTTTTACGAGCATTAAGATTGAAGCTACGATTTAACAAAATTAGTTTTGCACGAAATTTTTCGATGTGGGTATTTATGAAATAATTCATAACACAATTTTCTAACGAATTTTTGAGGCCTCTGTAAAATAAATTTGATATTTTTTTTGCCTAAAACAGTGGTCGCCAACCTTTTCAAGGTGTTGATACTTCGATCATTTAAAAATAAACCGTGAGCTAGCTACTTGTAACCAGCGTTTAAGCCAGCCTAAACGAAATAATGCAATTGTATTTGACATAAGTACATGTTTTTATGTAATTAATAAGTACTTAACTAATGCTCATACATACCTAAAAAATAAACAAAATTTTCATATAGCCATAATGGCATGTCACATACGACATAAAGGTAAGAAAAACGTTATAATTAAAATTTTAAACAAGAACATGTGAAAAAAAAATGCGTGCATTCAATGAGAACGTTGACACTTTGACTCATCGATATTTTTTTTTTGATATTTGCAGTGTAATTTGATAAACCTATTCGGACATAATTATCCAGATGTTCATCTGTAAGGCGAGTGCGAGTTGTTCTTAATATAACAATAAGGCCAAATTCCAACTATCTAAAAAACTCTGATAACATATCCAGACTAGCTTGGGATATAATCAACCGTAACAGACAAAAGTTTTCACGTGGGGTTACTGCAGACTTAGATCCAGATAATTTCAATGATTTTTTTGCCAACATAGCTAGGCTAATATCAGTTCTACCAGTGCTTATAAATAGTTTTGATGATTATCTTGAAGGCTCAGGTGTTGCAAATGGTCAGTTTACTTTTTCTCTTTGCGAGGTGACGTTTAATGATGTGAGAAATGCTATAGGTGTTTTAAAGCAAAAACATAGCAAAGATATCTACGACTTCAATATGGTACTAATAAAATCCATTAAAAATGTCCTGATTGGTCCTTTGACAAGATTTTTTAACAAGTGTATTCTGGGGGGCATCTATCCAGAAGCCTTCAAAATAAGTAAAACTATCCCAGTATATAAAAAAGGTGACCATACTTCTCTTAACAATTATAGGTCCATCTCTCTAATACCTGTAATATCCAAAGTGTTACTTAAAAATCAACTTTACGAGTTCTTTGAGGGCAATAATTTAATAATTGAACAGCAATTTGGCTTTAGAAAGGGCAAGTCCACAGTTGGAGCAATGAGCAGGTTGTGTAATTACATAGTCGAGGGCTTTGAGACCGGAGATTTTGTAGGATCTATCTTCTGTGATCTCTCTAAGGCTTTCGACTGTGTGTCACATGACATTCTCATTCGAAAGCTAATGTTCTTTGGAGTGGACCAAATTAATCCAGAGTTATCTGATGGGCAGGAGACAAGGAACTTTTTTTAACGGCAAAACTATCTCAAGAAATGATTCTTCAGCATGGTGTACCACACAGATCTATGCTAGGACCCCTATTTTTTTTATATATGTAAATGACATTACATCTGCATTGCCGCCTCAGGCCTCTCTATGCTGGTGATACCAGTTTCCTTTTAAAATCTAGAGATTACCAATCATTGACCGGCAGTGTGAGTACGTGTACTGAGCGATTAGTTTACAGCTAACCGTCTTAATCTCAATATTAATAAAACTGAGAAAATGGTTTTCACCTTAAGACGTAATGAAAATATCAATAATCCAGAAAAAGTTTAATTTTTGGGTATTGCTTTAGACTCGAAACTTACTTTTGAACAACATGTTATTGGAATCTCTAAGAGGATTGCATCAAGTATATTTGTACTAAAAAATTAAAAAAAAATAGCTGATGACAGAGTTTGCCTTATCGCCTATCATGCTCTGGTAGACTCTATTTGCACATATTGCTTGCTGGTGTGGGGTCATCTTGTCCACGGATCGCGGGTTTTTGATTTGCAACGGAGGGCGGCTAGAGTTTTGTCAGGGGCCCGCTAGAGGGATGATGCAAAGCTACTATTTCAGCATCGCAACATCCTAACTCTCTCAAGTCAATATATTTATGATTCACTTTTATGCTTTTTTAAACACAGAGAAATTTGGGACAAGGGAGCAAGTGCACCATTATCATGTAATCGTGGTAATCTACATATTGAATTTCTTAAGCTGCGACCTTCGTGGAATGCTACATTGCATTATGCCCCGGCTTTTTTCAATAAACTACCTTAGAGAATTAAAAACATGCGTATAAAAAAAATCTAAGTCAGCAGTTAGAACGTATTAAATAAGAGTTTTTACAGCTTCGCTCAAATTTTAAACTATAATGTAGTAGATCAAGACTTTGTATAGTCGTGTTAGATATTGTATGGTGAACATAACCTGTTTATATTTGATATTATTTCATTTTGACGTTTTGTACTGTTTAATTTTGACAATTGTAATGAACTTTGTGTTTATACTGTAATATATTCTATTCTATTCTAATAAACTTCATATTGGAGAAAGAAGATTAGCATGAATAGGTTGAAGTATATAACTCTTTCACTTTTAGAACTGAATATTTGTTTTTATTTACTTAAGGCCAAATATATTTTGTACATGAAACTAACGATTTCAATGCTAAATCACTTTGAAATGCAATCACTTCTATTTCAGTTGCAGCGATGTCTTCGCCAAAGTTCTGCATAACACAAGTTGCAAACTGCTGGATATCAATTTAGATGAAGTATGAAACAACAAATTGAGCCACCAATGTCATTTTGTTAAAATCCTTAATCTGATTTTTGAAGTTATTCTAAATGAGATTTACTGTCACAGGTTTATATTGGATTTTGCGATATCTTCTTTGAAAGAACAGGGAAATGCTTGACATCACGGTTGACTAGGGTTTGTTCCCAAAACTCAAGTTTTTTTATGAATGCACTTATATGGGAAATCATTACCGGCAGTTCTTTATCTCTTTTGTGAAGTTGCAAATTGAGTTCATTAATCTTTTCTCTATGTCCACATAAAACACAAAATTTTCCAGTTCCTGAATAGGTTCGCCGCGTTGTTTGAACAATTGAACTATGACAGATAGGGCTTCATTAAAACGTGTAAACACTAGTCCTCAACTTAATCATGTACTTCAGAGTGAAGAAGTATTTATAAGAATATTGACAATCAATTCATCGGCTAAGATTTTGAATAATCTTCTTTGTAATGCTTGAGCTCTAATCTTGTTTACTATTTTACTATCAATTTCATAACGTTGTTTACTTTTAAAAAATTTTCACGTAAAGCTTTCTGACGAATAAGGCAATAGTAACACAGAAATTGTGGAAAGCGTTCATCTTTACGACAAAATGCTACCAGACCCATATCACAACCCACCATAGCTGGAATCCCGTCAGTGGTCAAACCTACCAATTTTGAAATTGGAATTTTCTCAGAAAATATAAAAATGTTTAAATGAGAAAACCATTCCTGTCCAATGGTATATCCTTTCAGTGGAATAAACTTCAAAAGATCTTTAATCAAAAAATCACTAAAAATCATCCTGACGAACACCGCCATCTGGGAGGTGTCAGCCATATCTGTTGATTCAACCATTTGAAGAGAGAAACAAACACAGTTATCTAAGTTAGTTTTTAACTGTGAAAAAATATCCCTGTCCGTTACTTCCACTCATCGCATCACTGTATTAGCAGAAAGTTGCGTAGATTTTATTGCTGAAACTATCTCGTCTTTATTTTTAAGTTGGAAAGTAGGGAATGTGCAGCTTCTAAAAACGGCTGTTATATCATTTGCCCGTCTTCATAAGTTTTTTTTGTGCAATTATTTGGAACACAGGATATGATGCTTCCGTTGCAGACGTATTTTTGTCAACTGATTTTAAAAATATTGGCTGTTGTCCAATTAACTGATTCTATAATTGTTTCTGTCTTTATTTTCTGCTGGCAGCACGTAATGGGAAATATTTTTCAAAATTTATGATGCCTCTCAGTATTTCCTTTTTTAGCAACCGAAACAGAGGCATTACATAATAAACATACCTTTTACCCAAGGGCGTGCAGTCCATGGAAGCAAAAGAAGCAGTGCTTCCCCAAAAAAAATTACAAAACATCTTCTAAAATATAATTTTTGAAATAGGAAACCATTAATTTAGTTTTATATTAAAAATGCTAAAATATTATCTTAATTATCAAGCCCAATGAACTAGTCGATAAAAATAGGCAAATATTAAGAAGACTTATCGATGTTGTTTGTTTTCTCGGACCGCACGAATTGGGATTTAGAGGTCATGACGAAACAAGGGTTTCTTCAAATAGAGGAAATTTATTTAGTTTAATGGCTAAATATGATGATTGCTTAAAAAATCATTTAGAGCACTCTAGCGTTTTTCGCGGAACCTCGAATCGAATCCAGAATGATTTAATTTTCGCTGTTGCAACCATTATTCTAAAAAGTATAAGATACTTATCTATAGTAATACGCTACGTTAAAACGGACGGAAGTATTTAAGAGCGCTTTTTAGGTTTTAAGAATATGTCCGAAAATCGTAGAGCAGATGTAGTTTATAACGTTACTAAAGAAATTAATGGAGAGAAAAAATTAGTTGCTCAAAGCTATGATGGAGCTGCAGTGATGGCAGGACAATTAGGGGGCCCCCAAGCTAAAGTTCGAGAAACTTTCCCAAGTGCTGTGTTTGTCCATTGTTTTGCTCATAAATTAAATTTAGTTTTATCCCAGTCCATCAATCACATTAAAGAGTGTAAAGTATTTTTCGTTACTGTAAGTGGCATGGCTATTTTTTTTTCCAAGTCAACAAAACGTACACAAGCTTTGGACTCCATTGTCCACAAACGATTGCCCAAAGTAGCTCCTACTAGGTGGATCTATAATGGAAAACTTGTGTTAACAGTATCTGAAAATCGTGAATCACTGATTGAACTATTTGAGAATATAATAGAAAATAATGAAACGTGGGACTCAGAAGCAATAAATAGTTCGAGGGGGTTTTTGGACTGTTTGAAACGAGATGCTAATTTTAATTATTTGTTGAACATAAATATATATATATATATATATATATATATATATATATATATATATATATATATATATATATATATATATATATATATATATATATATATATATATATATATATATATATATATATATATATATATATATATATATATATATATATATATATATATATATATATATATATATATATATATATATATATATATATATATATATATATATATATATATATATATATATATATATATATATATATATATATATATATATATATATATATATATATATATATATATATATATATATATATATATATATATATATATATATATATATATATATATATATATATATATATATATATATACAGGGTTATGATAAATTAAGGAATAAATTCATTATCTTGGAAATTAAAAAGGTAATAGAAAAACGCTCGAACCCGTCGATTTAGATTTATTTTAACGCATATTTAGAAATTATTTTAAACTATACAGGGTCACTCACAAAAGTTGTACAACTGTCATCTTTGATTTTTTCAATACAACGCCTTATTTTTTTGTGCTGATTTGAATTGTATATGAAATTCTAGACATTTTTGGTATAACATAACCTATACTGAAAATCAACAGTTATCGAAATATTCTTATCTAAATAAAACCTGTGTATTTAATAACCTATCGGACATTTGTATACCCTACCTATGTCTGTCGCGTAATCCCAAAGAAAAATGACTTTGTCACTGTCACTGTGTTGACAAGTCATATAATTTATTTACGATCTGCCATTTTGATTTCAAATATTGACTATGCGTTTAACAGAGAAAGAAAGAATTGAAATTCTAATAATGCTTGGTACTGGTGATAAGACTAGGACACAAAAAGAAGTTTATCAGCTGTTTAACAACAGATATCCTCATAGGCAACCTATTACTCAGTCTACAGTGAGCAAAATAGAAAGGAAATGGAAGGATACTGGTAGTGTTATGGACCGCTTTGGAGAAGGTCGCCCTAGGATCTCAGATGAAAAGAAACTAGACGTTATCTTAACTTTTCAAGATAATCCACATTCCTCAACTACTGACGCAGCCTATGACAATGATATACATCAAACAACAGTTTCCAAATTTTTGAAAAAAGAAAATTTTTATCCCTATAAAGTGAGATTCGTTCAAGAATTAATAAATGATGATTCAGATCGCAGAAACGAGTTTTGCGAAATTATGACCAACCTGTGTAATCATGATCCATTATTTGTCAAAAGAATTTGTTTCACAGATGAGGCAACATTTTGTCTCAATGGAGAAGTAAATAAACAAAATTTTAGACACTGGGCACAAGAAACTCCTAACTGGTACAGGGAAAGTCATACACAGTATCGTCAAAGTGTTAATGTATGGGCAGGTATTGTAGGCAATAAAGTTATAGGTCCATATTTCTTTGATTCCTCACTAACGGGGCAAATGTATCTTCAATTTTTGGAAGAGAATCTTATACCAGCATTAGCTACCCTACATCCTAATGTAAACGATCCGGATCTTCCCAGTGAACTGTTATGGTATCAACAGGATGGGGCACCACCCCATTTTGCAGCTGATGTCAGGAGATACTTAAATGAAACCTTTCCGAGACGATGGATTGGGCGACGTGGGACAATAGAGTGGCCGGCAAGATCGCCGGACTTAAGCCCGTTAGACTTTTTTCTTTGGGGGTATGTGAAAAACGAAGTGTATAAAAATAAGCCATATAATATTGAAATTCTTAAGGATCGTATTCGAACTGTTATAAGAAATATTCAATGTGATACAGTTACTAATGTGCAACAAGAGTTTTTCCATCGTCTAGGGCATTATAGAGCTGTAAATGGTGAACATTTTCAAAATTTAATAAAGCAGTTTTCTTATTTAATTTCCTGATATGTGTTTTATGTTTTATTTAGATAAACATATTTCGATAACTGTTGATTTTCACTATAGGTTATGTTATACCAAATATGTCTAGAATTTCATAGAGAATTCAAATCAGCAGAAAAAAATTAAACGTTGTATTGAAAAATACAAAGATGACAGTTGTACAACTTTTGTGAGTGACCCTGTATAGTTTAAAATAATTTCTAAATATGCGTAAAAATAAATTTAAATCGACGGGTTCGAGCGTTTTTCTATTACCTTTTTAATTTCCAAGATAATGAATTTATTCCTATATATATATATATATATATATATATATATATATATATATATATATATATATGGCTATATATATATATAAGAGCGAAATCGCGATCGTCGTTTGACTAAAATGGATCATTGTGTCTGCTGTGATGCAGAACATGTTCCAAACAAGGATCATTTTCTTGTTATGACGTTGGTGTAAGTGGATTGAAAACATACTATCATTTAATACTCCCAACGAAAGCCAGGAGTCACAATGTAATTCAATGCCGGTCGTGGTATTAGCCAGCGGAGTAGTTGTTTTTGTGATTCAATTTTGTGCCTTTGCCCTACACGGGGCTGGCTAGTCTATGGCGGCCTGATGAGCTCTAATAAGAGCGAAATCGCGATCGTCGTTTGACTAAAATGGATCATTGTGTCTGCTGTGATGCAGAACATGTTCCAAACAAGGATCATTTTCTTGTTATGACGTTGGTGTAAGTGGAATGAAAACATACTATCATATATATATATATATATATATATATATATATATATTTTTTTTTTTTTATCAGATCATATCAACTCTTAACTCAGGTTCCACGAACATTTTAACCAAACATGCTGTTTCGAACATTTTAATGACTTTCTGGAAAGAATATGGGGCAAGCGACTAACCAATTAGATTTTCAGCAATATCCAGCCACCTAAATGTCACAGGGGTACTATATACTCAGTTCCTTACTTTCCTTTATATTTCGAATATAGCTAAGTTATTTTTCGTCCAAAGAAAAATTCATTGATTTCAGTGTGACATTAGCGCAAAAAATAACGCTAAGGAACTAAGGCAATTTTTAAAAGACAAGGAGCTGAAATATGTCTACACCGAAGTGTCGAAATTGTGTGAATTAGTATTGACAACACCTGCCACAAGTTCATCAGTAGAACGCAATTTTTCGACACTTAAACGTATAAAAAACTTCGTGAGAAATTCAACGGGACAGGAGAGACTTTCGCATACATCGCTGTTGTCCATTGAAAATAAACTTCACCAAAATATGTCGGAGCATCGACGTTTTTATGATGACGTCATTGACGACTTTGCAAAAAATGATCGAAGAATCGAATTACGTTACAAATAGGTAAGTTTCTAAAAATTGCTTCCCTCTCTTAAAATTTCACCGCACGCCCCTGATTTTACCTTTAACTTAAAAAATACTGTTCTTCCTGTTCCAAATGAAAATTATATTCTTGTTTTCACATTGTGATTTTTTTTTGAAATTTATGGACGCTTCTATGCTTTCACAAGATATGCTGTGAGCTACCAGAATTGTCTTCGCGAGCTACCGGTCCTAGTCTAAAATATACATTTTTGGATAAAATTTCCCTCAAAAGATTTTCCCCCATGAAGGAAATTCTCTGAATTCAACACTGTTGGGGCCGTCTCTAATACAAACCGATAAAATATACATACAACAAAATAATAAATTTGTCTTTCTCGTAATTAAAGCAAGTCGATAAAACGCGGACCTGGCCAGAAAAATGCATCGACGTTTCTTTTATTTTGTTGGAGCAACCGGCCAGGAATGAAATGTTAGTATGTAGATCGTTGATAACGATATGAGTTAATAAATGAAACCCACGCAAAAATATTACTAGTCCTAATTAATCTGGTATTATATTAGCCGCTTTATGGATTGTCGGGCGGGTTGAGGGTCGTTTTTCATCCGTTTAGTGACGGAAAGAGACGGGGTTTCGTGTTTTTAAATCACGAAATTTTGCTGGAAGGGTCGCGGGCTTTTTGTGGAAAGGGTCTTAGCTATTATAGACGCTAAAAAAATATAAACAGTTTGTTTTTATGTGAACACATTTTCTTCAAAAATTTGGCATGGATAACTACGAACATTTTTCGTTGGAAATCTAACCATTGTTCAAATTCTAAATTACTAAGCGCTTATAAGTGAGTTTTTTAAATAATCCGTATGCTTCAGTTTCAATTTTTAATTTCTAAATCTAGTCACTTTTGTTTGGCAAAAGATTCAACCTTCCCAGTAACGGGTGATTGTTTAGGGATCTTGACTGAAATGAATTTAGGGAAAACTGAAAAAGACTTCCATGATTTTAGAAACCAAATATCTGCTGCTATTAACCTAATCTTAGTACAGTACTTACAATAAAGGTTTTGTTCCGTTGACCGTAAAGCCATGTTATGTCCTAACACTGGAACCTATAGTGGAAGATAGATCAAAATACAAGAGTTCTAACTAGTGGCATGGAAGCAAGGTAAGCAGTGTTTCCCCAAAAAAATTACAAAACAACTTCTAAAATGTAATTTTTGAAATAGGAAACCGTTAATTTAGTTTATATTAAAAATGCTAAAATATTAGCTTAATTATCAAGCCCATAATATATGCGGCCTTGACTCCGACCGAGCAATAGAATCGAGTAGAACCTATGGCCGCTAGCTTCTCTTCAGTCAAGTCCTGTGTGCTTGATTTCCTGTGAATCGAGCCAGAGGTTATTGAACTTTCCATCGGCTCTTTGCAATTTTTGCATTTCAGTCGCGTGCTTTAAGTGGGGGCGGAAGCTATTGTTGGAGTAGGTTCTTTGTTTAAGCGGCTATTCGTGTGTTGTGTGATACATACGTCGCGTCGTGCTTGGTGCGATATGGAAGACGATAATACGGACGTGGATATGCAAATACCGTCAATTCGGCTGTCGGTAATAACGTTGAAAATGTTGGAGAGTTTAGTAAGAAGAGTATGTGTGAATGTGTGGTGTGTGTCTTAATAATAAAGGGATTTTCAACATTAAACTTCGCTGATAAGCTTTAAATAATTTCCAAAGGGAGGGCATGAAACCGCCTATGAATAATTTAACCACAAAAATGAAGAACTTTATTAGACATTTTTATCCGGAAAAACAATAAGAACAATTTAATTGGCTAACAGGGTTTGAAAAATAAGTAAATTATTTTGCTGGCTATGTTTACTTTTCGAAAATGAGAAAGGCCTCTGGAATAAAACTGGTTTTTCCGATTTAAACATTTTCCATAAAGCTGTAAAAAGACACATTATGTCCAAAGCGCATTTGCAGGCCGTCATAAAAGAAAACGTCTTCGGCAAAACCACACTTGAACACGCCCTTAATAAACAGTTGGAAATTAGTCACCGCCAACACAATGAACTAGTCGATAAAAATAGGTGAATATTAAGAAGACTTATCGATGTTGTTTGTTTTCTCGGACAGCACGAATTGGGATTTAGAGGTCATGACAAAACAAGGGTTTCTTCAAATAGAGGAAATTTTCAAGATTTACTTAGTTTAATGGCTAAATAGGATGATTGCTTAAAAAATCAATTAAGCAGGAGATTGGCGAGGTGCGGTTCATTGCTATTGTTCTGGACGAAACAAATGATATCACTAATTTTACCCAATTATCTATAGTAATACGCTATGTCAAAAAAGACGGAAGTATTCAAGAGCGATTTTTAGGTTTTAAGAATGTGTCCGAAAATCGTACAGCAGATGCAGTATATACCGTAGTTTATAACGTTACTAAGGAAATTAATGGAGAGAAAAAATTAGTTGCTCAAAGCTATGATGGAGCTGCAGTGATGGCTGGACAATTAGGGGGTCTGCAAGCTAAAGTTCGAGAAACTTTCCCAAGTGCTGTGTTTGTCCATTTGCTCATAAATTAAATTTAGTTTTATCCCAGTCCATCAATCACATTAAAGAGTGTAAAGTATTTTTCGTTACTGAGAGTGACATGGCTACTTTTTTTCCAAGTCAACAAAACGTACACAAGCTTTGGACTCCATTGTCCACAAACGATTGCCCAAAGTAGCTCCTACTAGGTGGATCTATAATGGAAGACTTGTGTTAACAGTATCTGAAAATCGTGAATCACTGATTGAACTATTTGAGAATATAATAGAAAATAATGAAACGTGGGACTCAGAAGTAATAAATAGTTCGAGGGGGTTTTTGGACTGTTTGAAACGAGATGCTAATTTTAATTATTTGTTGAACATATTTTCAGAAATATTTCCATACTCGGACAATGTTTTTAATATATTACAAACTAAAACAAATGATATTGCTTTTTGCCTAAAAAAAGTGGATGATTTTAAGTCCATGTTAAGCCAAAAAAGTCCTTGAGCTCCGCAATTTTGATGCATTTAAAGGAAAAACTTTTCCAGAAGATGCGTTTAAATCTCTTCTTCTTCATTATGGCCAATTCTTCGACCGAGTGTTACTGTGATCTGAACTAAAAATGATTTACGAAACTGATAACATTAGCGCAAAAAATAACGCTAAGGAAGTAATGCAATTTTTAAAAGATAAGGAGCTGGAAGATGCCTACACCGAAGTGTCGAAATTGTGTGAATTAGTATTGACAATACCTGCACAAGTTCATCAGTAGAATGCAATTTTTCAACACCTAAACGTATAAAAAACTTCGTGAGAAATTCAACGGGGCAGGAGAGACTTTCGCATACATCGCTGTTGCCCATTGAAAATAAACTTCACCAAAATATGTCGGAGCATCGACGTTTTTATGACGACGTCATTGAAAAATTTGCAAAAAATGATCGAAAAATCGAATTACGTTACAAATAGGTAAGTTTCTAAAAATTGCTTCCCTCTCTTAAAATTTCACCGCACGCCCCTGATTTTACCTTTAACTTCTGTAAAAAAATACTGTTCTTCCTGTTCCAAATGAAAATTATATTCTTGTTTTCACATTGTGATTTTTTTTTGAAATTTATGGACGCTTCTATGCTTTCACAAGATATGCTGTGAGCTACCAGAATTGTCTTCGCGAGCTACCGGTCCTAGTCTAAAATATACATTTTTGGATAAAATTTCCCTCAAAAGATTTTCCCCCATGAAGGAAATTCTCTGAATTCAACACTGTTGGGGCCGTCTCTAATACAAACCGATAAAATATACATACAACAAAATAATAAATTTGTCTTTCTCGTAATTAAAGCAAGTCGATAAAACGCGGACCTGGCCAGAAAAATGCATCGACGTTTCTTTTATTTTGTTGGAGCAACCGGCCAGGAATGAAATGTTAGTATGTAGATCGTTGATAACGATATGAGTTAATAAATGAAACCCACGCAAAAATATTACTAGTCCTAATTAATCTGGTATTATATTAGCCGCTTTATGGATTGTCCGGCGGGTTGAGGGTCGTTTTTCATCCATTTAGTGACGGAACGAGACGGGGTTTCGTGTTTTTAAATCACGAAATTTTCCTGGAAGGGCCGCAGGTTTTCTGTGGAAAGGGTCTTAGCTATTATAGACGCTAAAAAAATATAAACAGTTTGTTTTATGTGAACACATTTTCTTTAAAAATTTGGCATCGATAATTACGAACATTTTTCTTTGGAAATCTAACCATTGTTCAAATTCTAAATTACTAAGCGCTTATAAGTGAGTTTATTAAATAATCTGTATGCTTCAATTTCAAGCGTACTCCGTTTGCTATAGAGATTTTTAATTTCTAAATCTAGCCACTTTTGTTTGGCAAAAGATTCAACCTTCCCAGTAACGGGTGATTGTTTAGGGATCTTGACTGAAATGAATTTAGGGAAAACTGAAAAAGACTTCCATGATTTTAGAAACCAAATATCTGCTGCTATTAACCTAATCTTAGTACAGTACTTACAATAAAGGTTTTGTTCCGTTGACCGTAAAGCCATGTTATGTCCTAACACTGGAACCTATAGTGGAAGATAGATCAAAATACAAGAGTTCTAACTAGGGGCATGGAAGCAAGGTAAGCAGTGTTTCCCCAAAAAAATTACAAAACAACTTCTAAAATGTAATTTTTGAAATAGGAAACCGTTAATTTAGTTTATATAAAAAATGCTAAAATATTATCTTAATTATCAAGCCCATAATATATGCGGCCTTGACTCCGACCGAGCAATAGAATCGAATAGAACCTATGGCCGCTAGCTTCTCTTCAGTCAAGTCCTGTGTGCTTGATTTCCTGTGAATCGAGCCAGAGGTTATTGAACTTTCCATCGGCTGTTTGCAATTTTTGCATTTCAGTCGCGTGCTTTAAGTGGGGGCGGAAGCTATTGTTGGAGTAGGTTCTTTGTTTAAGCGGCTATCCGTGTGTTGTGTGATACATACGTCGCGTCGTGCTTGGTGCGATATGGAAGACGATAATACGGACGTGGATATGCAAATACCGTCAATTCGGCTGTCGGTAATAACGTTGAAAATGTTGGAGAGTTTAGTAAGAAGAGTATGTGTGAATGTGTGGTGTGTGTCTTAATAATAAAGGGATTTTCAACATTAAACTTCGCTGATAAGCTTCAAATAATTTCCAAAGGGAGGGCATGAAACCGCCTATGAATAATTTAACCACAAAAATTAAGAACTTTATTAGACATTTTTATCCGGAAAAACAATAAGAACAATTTAATTGGCTAACAGGGTGTGAAAAATAAGTAAATTATTTTGCTGGCTATGTTTACTTTTCGAAAATGAGAAAGGCCTCTGGAATAAAACTGGTTTTTCCGATTTAAACATTTTTCATAAAGCTGTAAAAAGACACATTATGTCCAAAGCGCATTTGCAGGCCGTCATAAAAGAAAACGTCTTCGGCAAAACCACAATTGAACACGCCCTTAATAAACAGTTGGAAATTAGTCACCGCCAACACAATGAACTAGTCGATAAAAATAGGTAAATATTAAGAAGACTTATCGATGTTGTTTGTTTTCTCGGACAGCACGAATTGGGATTTAGAGGTCATGACGAAACAAGGGTTTCTTCAAATAGAGGAAATTTTCAAGATTTACTTAGTTTAATGGCTAAATATGATGATTGCTTAAAAAATCAATTAAGCAGGAGATTGGCGAGGTGCGATTCATTGCTATTGTTCTGGACGAAACAAATGATATCATTAATTTTACCCAATTATCTATAGTAATACGCTATGTCAAAAAAGACGGAAGTATTCAAGAGCGATTTTTAGGTTTTAAGAATGTGTCCGAAAATCGTACAGCAGATGCAGTATATACCGTAGTTTATAACGTTACTAAAGAAATTAATGGAGAGAAAAAACTAGTCGCTCAAAGCTATGATGGAGCTGCAGTGATGGCAGGACAATTAGGGGGTCTGCAAGCTAAAGTTCGAGAAACTTTCCCAAGTGCTGTGTTTGTCCATTGTTTTGCTCATAAGTTAAATTTAGTTGTATCCCAGTCCATCAATCACATTAAAGAGTGTAAAGTATTTTTCGTTACTTTTTAGCTCCTACTAGGTGGAACTATAATAGAAGACTTGTGTTAACAGTATCTGAAAATCGTGAATCACTGATTGAACTATTTGAGAATATAATGGAAGGTAATGAAACGTGGGACTCAGAAGCAATAGATAGTTGGAGGGGGGGGGGGATTCTTGGACTGTTTGAAACGAGATTTTAATTTTAATTATTTGTTGAACATATTTTCAGAAATATTTCCATTCTCGGACAATGTTTTTAATATATTATAAACTAAAACAAATGATATTGTTTTTTGTCCTAAAAAAAGTGGATGATTTTAAGTCCATGTTAAGCCAAAAAAGAGGTGACTTTGACCTATTTTGGGAGAAAACGATGACGTTAAATGTTTCAACACTTAAACCTATAAAAAATTTCGTGAGAAATTCAACGGGGCTGGAGAGACTTTCGCATACATCGCTGTTGTCCATTGAAAATAAACTTCTCCAAAATATGTCGGAGCATCGACGTTTTTATGATGACGTCATTGACGAATTCGCAAAAAATGATCGAAGAATCGAATTACATTACAAATAGGTAAGTTTCTAAAAATTGCTTCCCTTTCTTAAAATTTCACCGCCCGCCGCTGGTTCTAACCACACTACACCAGAACTTGTTACGTTATGGACGCTCATTTCGCCAACCACAGACAAAGTTTATATTTTTGAAATCAGAAAAAAATGTTCTTTCCAACGAATTAAAAATATACAGGGTGTTTCATTTAAAATAACAAAGTCAATGCTCAATTGTTTAATTTTCAATTCTCATTTGTTAATCTTTTTAGCAAATTCTGGCGGTTCAGATAGAACCTAACAACTTTCGAATTAAATATTTTTGTCTATCTCTAAGAATAAAGCGTGTAGACCCCGTTCAAAATATAACCGAAAACCCTATACATGCTTATTTAACTTTTAACCGAACAGTTTATTTTACTAAGAAATCATGGTTCTTGGGATTAGACCGTGTCAAAATGGAATAACTTTCCGACGTTTCGCCTTCGATTGCACGAGGCATCTTCAGGGATCTTCACTTCACGAGATCGGAACACTGAATGAGCTCGGAGCGACCCAGGACGGCTATTTGCAGTCGACCTGTGTTTACCGAAGCGTGCATCCAACCTACCAACAGAGGAGAAGAAGATGTTAAGGCCAAGCAGCTCAAGGATCCCGCGTTTCTACGGACTATCTAAAATACATAAGGTTAATGTGCCACTTCGGCCTATCGTCAGTGCAATAGGATCTCCTACTTACAAAATTGGTAAATATCTTTCAAATATTCTAAATAATTTTACAGGAAAAACACATTCATATATTAGAAACTCTACGCATTTTGTAGAAAAACATAAATCAATCCAATTAGATCCCAAAGATATCTTAGTCAGTTTCGATGTAGAATCGCTGTATATGAATGTGCCTACAAATGGTTCAATTTCCATAATATCAGACTTATTTCACCATAATAGTATTGACAATTCACTTTTAGATCTAATTGAAGCATGTCTTACATCAACGTATTTTGTTTTTCAAGGAACTTTCTATGAGCAAACCTCAGGAGCGGCCATGGGATCTCCACTGTCACCGGTCTCTTCTAAAACCAAAATCATGGTTCAGATATGTAGACGACACTTTTGTAATATGGCCACATGGTCCAGAAAACCTCCCTGGGTTTCTTGATCATCTAAATCAACAACATGCTAACATAAAATTTACAATGGAAATTGAATCAGAAGGCACGATTCCCTTTCTAGATGTTCTTATACAAAAGAAAGGGGATGGTTCCATAGGACACTCTGTATATAGAAAACCAACGCATACGAACAGGTACCTAAATGCAAATTCCCATCATCATCCAGCACAAAAGCAATCAGTCATTAATTCATTGGTTTACAGAGCTCTCGCGATTTGTGACCAAAATTCTTTACAATCGGAAACAGAGAAACTGACTCAAGCTTTAAGAGGGAATGGATATTGCACTGATGATATTAGACGATCAATTAGAAAATATAATAATCCTACTCCACGTAATGATACTAATAAGGAATTACAACATACGTACAATCTTCAACACACACAAGAAAATTGAACAATGTTTAAGATCGCCAAAGGACATTATTCCTTTTCAAACGGAAGGAGTACATGCAATTCTTTGTTCCTGTGCTGATATTTATAATGGAGAAACTGGAAGATCCATTTCGACTAGGTTTAAGGAACATGAACGATGTATCAGAAAGAAACAAGTTGTACAATATGCTGTATCTGAACACCAACACTCTACTGGGCATGTCATAAGTGTAAAAGAAACCAAAGTTCTTGCATCGGTTTCGAGACTCTATAAACGCAAAATTAGAGAATCTATTGAAATGTATAAGCATCCTAACAATTTTAATAGAGATACGGGCTTCAGTCTACATCATACGTGGAAACCGATCGTTACACTGAGTCACGCTTCGGTAAACACAGGTCGACTATAAATAGCCGGCCGCGTGAAGTGAAGATCCCTGAAGATGCCTCGTGCAATCGAAGGCGAAACGTCGGAAAGTTATTCCATTTTGACACGGTCTAATACCAAGAACCATGATTTCTTAATTGACCACAGCCGTGAAAGCTTTCGTTCTAAGATTAATTTACTTTAAGTCGTACCGAGATTCTTTGAGACGAGGCGAGACAAGTGAGTCGATCTCGAAATTTTAGTCGAGAGGCGATTAGCCGCAGTCGAGACGAGACGAGATGCTGTCTTAATCTCGTCTTAAGGCATCACTAAAATTTGTATGAATCTGTTTTTCCTGAATGCGAGCCTTTGTCGCCACAATTCAAACGGGAAACTTCGTGAAATTAGCCAGGACCTTTAGCCAAACAATCCGGGAGCCCAATGACAAGTAATTCTAAAACAAATGAAGGTGCGCCTCGCGCCGTTGTTGGCAATTAAATTGGGCCTCTAATTAACGAGGGCGGCCCAAATTAAACTGTTCTGCCGCTCGAAATCTGTTTTCGACGGACACACAAACAGGTAACTTTATGCATCCCGGTAACGCACAACTAGGTACACCCCGGGACTTTGTGATTTAAATTTGACATGTAAAATGACTGCCGTTCATAAACATTTTTACAACAGTCGCTATGTCCGAACGGGAAACTGCATGTAAAGTAATTAAAACGACACGTTTCTCATAACGTGAATAGCATGTTGAATTATTTGTTCTCAGTTCTATTTTATGTATTTTTACTTCCCTTGTAGAAGGGAAGTATTGTAATCATGAAAAAATCACTCTCCAAGATTTTTTCAGATCTTTACGTTTCAGGGTCCCTATATGACGAAAGCATGTTTTCTCAATTACGTTAGTCTGTCTGTCTGTCTATTCGCGGCGTATCTAAAACACTACTCAGCCGATTGACTTCAAATTTTGTTCAAAAATTGAAGTTCATACGGGGATGATCTAGTAACATTTTGGTAAAAATTCAACAGGGCGAAACAAAAATTATTAAGAAACTACTTATTTAATCAAGAAATCATGATTCTTGGGATTAGACCGTGTCAACTTGCAATTACATCTTCAGGGATCTTTATTCCACAAGATCTGAACACAGAATGAGCTCGAAGAGATTCAGGAGAGCTTTTATACCCGACTTGTTCTCGCCGAACCGTGACCCTGTGTTAAGATCGGTTTCCACGTATGCTGTAGACCGTAACCCGTATCTCTATTGAAATTTTTTGTATGTTTAAATATTTCAATAGATTCTCTAACTTTTCGTTTATAAAAACCGGGAACCGATGCTAGAACCTTGATTTCCTTTACATTTATGAAATGGCCAGTGTTATGCTGGTGTTCAGCTACAGTAGATTGAACAATTTGTTTCTTTTTAATACATCGTTCATGTTCCTTAAGCCTAGTTGATATTGAGCGTCCTATTTCTTCTACATACACTTCTCCACAGGAGCAAAGAATTTTATATACTCCTTCTGTTTGGAAAGGTACAAGATCTTTCGGGGATCGCAAGCATTGTCCAATCTTCTTATGTGTATTGAAGATTGTACGTATGTTGGAACGCCGAAGTAATCGTCCTATTTTGTCTGTAGTACCATATATGTAGGGAAGAACAATACTACCTAATGGTGGCTCATTATCATTCTCCTTTGGCGGAGTTGGTTTACTATGTCTTTTAATTGAACGCGTAATATCTTCAGTGCAATAGCCATTCCCTCTGAGAGTTTCGGTCAGTTTCGATGCTTCCGATGTTAAAGAATCTTGATCAGAAATCGAAATAACTCTGAATACTAGTGAGTTAATAACCGATTTCTTTTGTGCTGGATGGTGATGAGAATTTGCGTTTAAGTATCTATTTGTATGCGTCGGTTTTCTATACACAGAATGTCCTAATGTACCATTTTCCTTCCTTTGAACACATATATCTAGAAAGGAAATTGTCCCATTAGATTCATTTTCCATCGTGAATTTGATATTATGATGTTGCTGATTAAGGTGGTTCAGAAATATGAAGAGGTTATCCTGTCCATGAGGCCAAACAACAAAAGTATCATCTACATCTCTAAACCAGTGCTTCGGTTTTATTGGAGCAGATGTTAGAGCAATATCCTCAAAGGCTTCCATAAAGATATTCGCTACCACAGGTGATAGAGGAGATTCTATAGCTGCCCCTGAAGTTTGCTCATAAAAAGTTCCTTGAAAAATGAAATAAGTACATATAAGACAAGCTTCCACTAGGTCTATTAAATTCTTATCAAGATTATTGTTATCCAGTATGTCTGATATAATGGCAATTGAGTCGTTGACAGGAACATTTGTGTAAAGTGATTCTACATCGAAACTGACCAAAATATCTTCGGGATCCAACTGGATTGTCTTGAGTTTTTTCACGAAAAGTGCACATTTTTAATAAAAGAGTCTGTTTTTCCAGTAAATGGATTAAGAAAATGTGAAAGATATTTACCTAGCTTGTAGCAGAAGACCGTAGAACCTGGGAGTCTTGAAGCTGCTTGGTTTTAGTGATTACTGGTGGTAGACTGGATGTGTTGATCAAATTGGTAATGCGTCTTTCTATTCTACTTGTGGGGTCTGCCTGCATAACCTTATAGGTGTTGTTGTCCAAAAGTTGAGTAACCTTTTCCACATATTTTGTTCTGTCCATGACGACTGTGGCGTTGCCTTTATCTGCTGGAAGTACCAGAATGTTTGCGTTTTCACTGAACAGAAAAAATCCAGTGAAATTTCCGCAGAAGACAGTTATTAACCTGTCATCGAAGCCGTTATCCGAAGCAGAACTTTCCGTTCTTTCCAAGGGCCAAAACTTCGCAATAGTACCGAGTACCATTCCCGTAGAAGACATAGTATCTTCTGTTGAAGCAGCAATCAGAAGATTACCGTGGAACAAGCCGATGAAATCAGATATGAGACAGCGAAGATCATCAAAAACTCAAAACCACCGAAGTCAAACCTCTCCGCAGCGAAAAAAACAGCAATGAAGACCTTAAACGAAGACGCAAACATTCTGCTACTGCCAGTAAATAAAGGCAACGCCACAATAGTCATGGACAGAACAGAACATGTGTAATAGGTTACTCAACTTTTGGACAACAACACCTATAAGGTTATGCAGGCAGACCCCACAAGTAGAATAGAAAGACGCGTTACCAATTTGATCAACACATCTAGTCTACCACCAGCGGAGAAAAAATCACTAAAACTAAGCAGCTCCAAGACTCTCAGGTTCTACGGTCTTCCGAAGATACACAAGGACAACGTACCACTTCGATCGATCGTCAGTGCAATAGACTCGCCCACATACAAACTAGGTAAATACCTTTCAAATTTTCTTAACCCATTTACTGGAAAAACAGATTCTTTTATTAAAAAGTCTGCACATTTCGTGGAAAAACTCAAGATAATCCAGTTGGATCCCGAAGATATTTTGGTCAGTTTCGATGTAGAATCACTTTACACAAATGTTCCTGTCAACGACTCAATTTCCATTATATCAGACATACATACATACGGGATAACAATAGGGGAAGCTTGTCTTATTTCATTTTTCAAGGAACTTTTTATGAGCAAACTTCAGGGGCAGTTATGGGAACTCCTCTATCACCTGTGGTAGCGAATATCTTTATGGAAGCCTTTGAGGATATTGGTCTAACATCCGCTCCACTAAAACCGAAGCACTAGTTTAGATATGTAGATGATACAGGATAATCTCCTCATATTTCTGGACCACCTTAATCAGCAACATCATAATATCAAATGCACGATGGAAATTGAATCTAATGGAACGATTCTCTTTCTTGATGTATGTGTTCAAAGGAAGGAAAATGGTACATTAGGACATTCTGTGTATAGAAAACCGACGCATACAAATAGATACTTAAACGCAAATTCTCATCACCATCCAGCACAAAAGAAATCGGTTATTAACTCACTAGTCTTCAGAGCTATTTTGATTTCTGATCAAGATTCTTTAACATCGGAAACATCGAAACTGACCGAAGCTCTCAGAGGGAATGGCACTGAAGATATTGCGCGTTCAATTAAACGACATAGTAAACAAACTCCGCCAAAGGAGAATGATAAAGAGCTCCCATTAGGTAGTGTTGTTATTCCCTACATACATGGCACTACAGACAAAATAGGACGATTACTTCGACGGTTCAACATACGTACAATCTTCAATATTCATAAGAAGATTGGACAACGCTTGCGATCCCGAAAGATCATGTACCTTTCCAAACAGAAGGAGTATATAAAATTCCTTGCTCCTGTGGAGAAGTGTATGTGTGAGAACCAGGACGCTCAATATCAGCTAGACTTAAGGAACATGAACGATGTATTAAAAAGAAACAAATTGTTCAATCTGCTGTAGCTGAACACCAGCATAATACTGGCCATTTCATAAATGTAAAAGAAACCAAGGTTCTAGCATCGGTTCCAGGTTTTTATAAACGAAAAGTTAGAGAATCTATTTTCAAATCATGTTGGCAAGATGGCGGAACAAATGGCGGCTTAATAAAATATTTAAAAATTCACCCTGAAATAACTGCTTAATGATTGTATTTCAAATCGTGTCCCATAACTATAGGTGATATAGTCAACTAGTAAAATAGTGGTACTAATTCAAGATGGCCGAACAAAAGGGCGGCCAAATAAAATGTTTGTTATCGTAAAAAAATCACCCTCTCAGGTTTTACACATTTTTACGTTTTAGCGTCCCTATATGCCAAAAAATATGTTGTATTAATTCTGTTGGTCCGTCTGTCGGTCTGTATGTCTCTCTGTTTGTCAGTTCGCAGCATAGCTTAAACACTACATACCCATTTGACTTCAAATTTTTGTCAAAAATTAAGGATCATATGGGGATGATCTGGTAACAAAATGGCGGACTAGTGAAATGATAAAAAATTATCATTAAAAAACTACTCATCAAATTTATCTCAAATTTTGCAAAAAACATCAAGTATTATGTTGAAATCAATTGGTAATATTTTAATACGAATCCAAGCTGGCGGAACAAAATGGCGCGCATTGGAAAAGCTATATACTAAAACTTGGACATAATAAATAAATTCAAGCCACAAAACTGTATCACCAATCGTAGTTTTTCGTTATGTAGAACATTTATTTAGTGTAATTTATTACATAGTTAATGATACAATACAGTTTGGTTCTAGTAATGAGGCGAAGAACAACCTTCCTGTAAGCTTTTGTTACTTAATTTATCCTTATTTAAGTCATTAATATCTATGTGACGAAATTTTTTAGGAATTTTATATTTTTCACCAGTAAAGTTCTCACTTGCAACAATGTTTTTTCCCTAACTCTACAAAAAAAAACTTCCGCCGATATCCACCCTTTTTTATACGCCAGTAGTATTTTTGTCGTTTAATAAATATTTTAGTTAATAGTTTTCCTGCCCTCATGTGCCACCAAATATACAACATAATATTTTCAATAGATACATTTTTATTATGTCATATTCATTTATCATGCTTATAAATTCTCTAGACAGGGATATAGAAACGAAATATTTCACAAATTGGTAAAATTTATAATGAATGTGCTCTTTTAAAGAAAAAAATTACAGGGGTTTTAAAAAAGGAAATCTACAGTGTGCTCCAAAAATGTGTGACAAACATTATAATGGGATTGGAATTAGATATAGTTGCATGTCTAGAATGAGATAGGTCTAACTTCAACAGTTAGTTGAGATGTTCCATTTAAAAAATCACTTGTTTAGTTTGTCACATTTTTATAGTTATACAAACATACCAAATCTATAAAAAATTTTTTTAAAACCCTTTTATTAACAAGCATATCGGTTTAACATTGAGTCTAGGACCGTATATTTTTATAATCACATACTTGTTTCATAAGGCTCTTAATTTTACTAGATGTGCTTTAAATTTGGGAAGGAATATGATAAAAAATGTGACCCGTTTGCACTATTATTTTACCTTGTATATTTTGTTAAATGATTTTATAACATAACTAAACACAAAATAAATTAAGGCTAAAAATAATCCCAGAAGGGTTTGTTTACTTATTGTTTTTGTGTTGATTCACATTCTTAGCGTTAGTTATTATATGTAAATTTTATGCTTTTAATACATCTTAGTAAACACAATATCCCTCTCGTGTTTAATGTGATTTTTGAAGATACATCTGCTGTTAATTGGGATGTCCAACAGCCGTTCAATGTGTGGCGGCTTAATAAAATATTTAAAAATTCAGCGTGAAAAACTGGTTAATTGTTTGATTTCAAATTGAATGCCACAACTAATTGTGGTATAGAGATCAACGAGTAAAATTGTTGTACTAATTTAAGATATTCGAACAAAATGACGGCCAAATAAAATGTTTGTAATCGTGAGAAAAAGTACCCTCTCATATCTTCACGTTTTAGCGTCCCTAAATGCCAAAAAATATATTTTATCAATTCCGTTCGCCCGTCTGTCGCTTTGTCTGTCGCGGCACAGTTTAAAAACTAACTCGATTGACTTTAAATGTTGATCAAAAATTATGAGTCGTATGGGAATGACCTGGTAACATTTTGGTAAAAATCCAGTAAGGCGAAACAAAATGGCGCCCTAGTGAAATGTTAACAAATTATTAATTAAGAGTATTATGTTGGGAATCAACACGATTTTTTTGGTACGAATCCAAGATGGCCGAACAAAATTGCCGCATAATAAAATATTTAAAAATTCAGCCTGAAAAAACTACTTAATGGATTGATTTCAAATTGTGTGCCATAATTAATTGTAGTATAGGTAAAACTCACTCTCTTAGTTTTATATATCTGATAGATAGATGCCAAAAAATAGGTTTTTATCAATTCCGTCGGTCTGTCTGATAAAAATTTAGGGTCATATAGGGATGACCTGGTAATATTGGTGCTAGTGATGCTGATTTGTTCGTTTTTGTTTGGCAAAATGATATAACCGAACATTGGCATACCCATCTGCCACAGCGTAATACTTGATTTTTGTGCAGGTAAACTGGATAAGAGTAATTTTTAGTAATAGTTTTTTTACATTTTATTTGGCTGCCATTTTATTTTGCCATATTGGATTTTTAACAAAATGTAACCATTTCATCTCCTTACGATCCCAGATTTAAATAATTGAATTATGGTTATTTAAATGATCATGTAAAAAATGAAATAATGAACATACAGTTTTGTTCTGTGCAAGTGGTTGACACCACTGATATTACGCAAACCTCCCAGTGGTCCATAATTTTAAGATACGTTAATTCAGAAGGTTCAGTAGTCGAGAGATTCTTAGGATTTTATAATGTCAGCTCCGATAGAACGTCGGAGAATTTATATTTTCTATTGGATCAAATTTTGGATCAATTTGACTATAAACATAAATTAATAGGCCAATGTTACGATGGCGCACATCAGCACTTTCATTTTCTGCAAAGTCATCGAAATCGGAGCTATTGCTGCAAAATGCAGAAAATGTAAATTCTGCAAATAGCAATTTGAATCTAGTCCAAGAAAAGAATGTGGAACCCACAGAAGATCAGGGATGGACAACTGTCCAGTCAAAAAGGCAGAAATCTGCGGGAAGAAATACATACGTACAAAGAACTAGTCGACCTGAACCAATAAAGGGAAAAAATGAGTCGGAAGACGCACTACTAGTAGCAAGAAAGCATGCTTGGATTTTTATATCCGGAATGGACCCACTAATGCAAGCAGAGAATGTGCTAAATTTCCTCAAAAAGCACAACCTGGGTGATGGCTGTTCCTGTGAGAAGATATGGACAAAAAAGGACAAATACCAATGTTCCTTTAAACTAACTGTACCCATGGAGAAGCAGAAGACCATTATGTCGGCAGACCTCTGGCCTACAGGTACCATAATTAACCATTTTCGCAACCTGCAACGCCTGCAGTCCCTCAAAACATGAAGGATGCAGTTTTTCTAAAGTTGTACCATTTCAACATGCAGTCACTCAGAAATAAGATACCAGAACTGGAAACATATCTTTTGGACAAATCTCCCGACACGCTTTGTATAAGCGAACACTGGTTACGAGATGATGAGATAAATACAGTGAAGATTAATGACCTTCCCTTTGTTGGCGGCTTTTCCCGTAAACTGAGTGGAGGCGGTGGGGTAGCAACTTTTGGTAACAACTTCAATTATTTGCCTTTAACAGAGGTTAGTAAACTAAGCATTGAGAAATGCTCTGAATTTTGTGGGGTTTTTCTCAAGAATTTTCATCTTAATCTAGTAACAATTTATAGACCCCCCTCGGGTTGTTTTGACACATTTTTAGAGCGCCTTGAAGCATGTCTTGAACTTTTAAATATAAGAGATAAAATAATAATAGTAGGTGATTTTAATGTACATTTTGGAACAAACGATAAGAGGAGTGCTGACATGTGTAGTTTGCTTCTGTCATATGGACTTAATCCGACAATTTTAGATCCAACAAGGGGGTCGAATTGTCTTGACAATATTTTTACTAATATTTTTTCTGGGGACTATAAGATAAGTCTGCTTCGGAATAGTTTTTCAGATCATCTGGGTCAATCAATGGAGGTACAGTTGAGGTGTTCCGTACCAGATGACACGACAAAATTAAACAAGTTGATAAGACCATTTACTGAAAAAGGTAGACTTATGTTTTATAATTTGATAGAGTCAGTTGATTGGGGTTTTATTAATGACGTAGATGTTAACATAAATACAAAATTTTTGCTGTTTACTGAAATTTTACAGGATAGTTTAAAATCTTCTTTTCCAGAAAGGGAACTAATACTAAAGCCTAAACAAAGGGGAACCACTTTTATCTTTACCAATGAGTTAAGGGAAATGAGGGAAAATCTTCAATTTCTTAATGACTTGTGCAAAACTTTTAATACTGAAGGTCTAAAACAAGAAAGAAATTCTTATCGCTTAATGTATAAACGTGCCATTACTGATTGTAAGTTAATTTCCAACAACACCAGAATATAAAACTCCAGTAATCCCACGAAATGCATGTGGGAAATAATTAATGAACATCGGGGAAGCTCCAATGGGCTGTCGGGTGTATCTAGTATCACGGCAGATGAATTTAACACTTTTTTTGTTAACATACCTAATGAAATACACAAGAACATTGTTGTCCCAGTGGATGTAGATCCGCTCAGACACATAAATAGTCAAAATTTTAATATCAACCAAAGTTTTTGTTTTTCGGAAGTCACTTTCATTGAGGTTAGAGATATAATTAATAAACTAAATAATAAAACAAGTCGTGATTGCTTTGATCTAAATGTCCCCCTACTAAAACTAATAAATAATTTGGTCTATATTCCGCTTGCAAAACTAATAAACTTGTGTATCTGTAAGGACGTTTTTCCGGACTGCCTCAAACATGCTGTTGTGGCACCAATACACAAAAAGGGTAGCACTGGGGATGCCTCAAACTATAGACCAATCTCACTATTGCCAATACTTTCAAAAGTGTTTGAGAAATGCTTAGCTTCTCAAATGGCAACCTACTTTGAAACTAAACACATTTTTTCAGAATCCCAATTTGGCTTTAGGAGGGAGCGGAATACTGGTTTGGGTATCCTGGACTTAGTTTCTTACATAGAGGACTCTTTTGAACATCTTGAGTATGTTTCTACTGTATTTTGTGACCTGAGTAAGGCATTTGATTGTGTCCCAGATGGTGTCTTGCTGCGGAAGCTGGGAGCATATAATTTGTGCAGTAGTAGTATCAACCTGCTCGCCTCATATCTGACTAACCGGACTCAACATGTGAGACTTGCTGATGGTGATTCGGATGTCCTACCAGTAACAGTTGGAGTGCCTCAGGGATCGGTGCTCGGTCCTCTACTTTTTCTTATTTACATCAATGATCTGCCCCTTGCTCACCCTGAGGTGCATTGGACACTCTTTGCCGATGATACGACAATAGCTTTCAAACACCAAGATAAACAACTGTCTCAAATGAGGACTCTTGAGGCACAAGGAGCAGCTGAGACATGGTTTTCTTCTAATATGCTATTCCTGAACGTAGCAAAAACCAACAATATGACATTTTCCATGAGACAACTTTCTGGCGAGGAAATTGAGTGTGATGTGAGGTTTCTGGGTGTTAACTTGGACCCTAGGCTGCGATGGCACAACCACATAAATTCCATCTGTAATAAATTAAATTCAAACATTTTTGTCCTGAGAAATCTTGCTCACTGTGTAACCAGGGATGTGTTGCTGCAGGCATACTATGCCCTCGTGCAGTCGCACATGTCTTATGGAATCATCGTTTGGGGTCATGCTTCGGATGTCTCGAGAGTCTTTGGTCTCCAGAGGAAAGCTATCAGGGTAGTTGGTGGTTTGTCATATAGGGATGATTGCAGGGACACATTTGTGATGTTAAACATATTAACCCTACCTTCCCTGTACATGTTGGAAACATTATTGTATGTTAAAAAAAACCTAACAGGATATAGAAGACATGTTGATGTCCATGAATATGATACAAGAGGTAAAGGTGACCTAGTCACAGGTTACTGTCGACTGAAAAGGTGTCAAAATGGCTCAAACTATTTGGGTATAAAACTTTTCAATAAACTTCCAACTTCCTTGAGGGAGGCACCACTTAAAAGTTTTTAAGAGCTCCATAAAGAAGTTGTTGCTCCAGGGGGCATTCTACTCAGTGGACGAATTTTTAGATTCTGCGTGTATTTTATAGTGTGATTTTATAAGATGTCAATGTTTGTGTTGTATTTTATTTTAGTTTTAACTTAATTTTAGCAATATATGTATGTATCTTTCATGTTGATTTTATATGGATCTGTATGTATATGTAAAATATTTAGTATTTTCTACTGTTTGACGTGTGTAAACTTTTTTTTGTAGTGACACGAATAAAGAAATTTGAATTTGAATTTGAATTTGCGCAAGTGTGATGTCTGGCCATCTAAATGGCCTTCAAAAAAAAAAAAGAAAAAGCGCCGCAGGCTTTATTTGTTCATTGTCTTCCTCATCGTCTTAACCTTATGATGCAGCAAAGTTTAAAAATATTTCTAAATGTCGAATTTTTGCATGTCTTAGTAGTATTCCCTCATTTTTTCATCACTCAGCCAAACGAACGTATGTTCTTACATCTGCATCTACGAGGCGTATACCATATACCGACAATTACAAAAACCCGTTGGTCTTCAAATTCGAAGTTAGTAAATGTGATTGTTCAAGACTAGAATAAATTAAAAGACGTCTTTGAATTTATTACAAATTGTGACAAATCTTATGAAAAATCAATCCGGTTAGCGAAAGGATTTTTAGGTGAGATGAACGATTTTGAATTCATGTTTCTGGCATTAGTGTTTAATGACACTTTTTCAATCACGGACATACTTGCATTTCCAATATAAAACGCTGTCGTTGTCTCTTGTAAAAAAAGAAATGAACCTTTTTTAATACGATGTTTGATAAAGCAATTTCTATTACAGAAATAAATCATTACAAACGTGAGCTTGCTAAGCTTTCACCTGAAGAAATTAGGGCTAAGTATAGAACCCTTTTTTATGAAATATTGGACCATATTTTAATGGAAATGACACTAAGCTTTCAAGACTGTGAAAAACTTACATTTTTATGTTTGGCAGATTCTGCTAAATTTTCCGAATATAATTTAAATTTTCCGACTGGCCCGTTTGAAAATTTGTTACAGTTATATGGGGAAATATTTTCAAAAAGTCAACGAGTTAAAAATGAGCTTGGTCTTATTTTTGCCAGTGACAGTAATTAGAATGTATCGCTGCAAGAGCAAGTGAAAAAAATTAATGAAAATAGAGATATTTTAACCAAAGCATATAAAGTGTTTTCCTTTATTTTGACAATACCGTCGACAAGTGCTTCAATAGAAAGAAGTTTTTCTGCTTCAAACGTGTAAAAACTTATTTAAGAAATACTATATCTCAAGAATCCATTTTATGAGGATGTTATAGATAAATTTGCTGCTATGAAGTATAGGAGAATTGATTTAGTATACAAAATTTAGGTAAGTCGCAAAAAATATTCTACCCCTTCCACATATAAAAAAAATTCTGGAAAAAAAATTATTGCGATATTTTCTTGCTTCATTTGCACTTCACTTACTTTTTCACCCGCGAGTCGCCACTGGTAAAGATCTGTAAAAACCTCGGAGGGTGATTTTTTCACGATTACAATACCCTTTTACAAGGTGACTGGCCTGCTTCCTAATTTTCTTATTTAATCTTTCGAACACATACATAAAATATTCCCCCTTTCTGTCGGAACACCCCGTATATTAGGCGTAATAAGCATAAACTAACCTTCGTTAGGGACAATGACCCCAACTAGAGCTGCGACAAGAAGCTGTTGAAGTGGTTGGACCTAAGTGCACGACACGGCATCGTGCGGTAGGTAGCCATCCGAGCGAACTGTTTGTTTATTGTACTCGAACACGTGCGAGGAGACACGGGTATTTGTTTTAAACTTCTGTCAAAATAAGAGAGTTTTAAAGCAAACACCGTGGACCGTAAATAAACATTAGGGAGGTTGGAACAAGTAGCCTTAAAGATGATTGCTCTTTGTCGAATATCGTTCGAAGAGTTATATGATGTTACAATACACGTAAGAGAAGTTACATTTGTTAAAAATGAAACGCGATGGTTGGTTTCTCAACACAGACTAAGTTTATTATTTAACGCATTTACAAGAAATATGTACAAGGGGCAACTGCCCAAGAACTCGCCCATAAATTATCAAAAAAGAGCCAGAAGCTCACAAAAATCGCCCAAAAACTACTCGCAGTCAACGCTGCTTTATTTGATTTTGCAATTTTACTACTGACACTCCCCGAAAATGCGACGGTGTTGCCGGTTTTTAAATAGAGGCATTGCATTTAAATATAGAACAGGTTATTTGTTGATAATAATTATATACAGTGACGTCAAACTAATTGGAAACGATACCTTACGAAAATCTAAACCGTTGCTAGTAAGAAATTGGTTTAAGATATTTCGAACATTATTATCATTGTTGCTATTGCTAGGGTGTACAGGGTGTCCGGATTTGGTTGCAAAAGCAGGGTATCTCGCTTATTTTTAAAGATAGAACCTTGCGGTTTTCACGAACCTGAGCTAATTTTCTGGGAAACTCATGAAGCCGTAAACAAAATTTTCATAGCCTTTTTCGTTTATGAGATACAGGGCGAAATAGAAAATTTTGCATTTTGGGACCCCCCTCGTATCTCGGTTATCCTTTAACATAACGCAAAGAGAAAAATTGCTGCTTATGCAGTTTTTTACACTGGATCCAGTGGCGTAGTCATATTTTTCAATTGAGTTGTTATTTTTTAGATATGACCCAAAGTTGTGTTTTTTAAATGGGACACCCTATATATTTGTCCAGAAATTGATTTGTCCTTTTAAAAGCTTCTCAAAAATATTTAACAGTATGGGTCTATTTTAATAAACAACAACAAAAATCCTAATTTTTGTAGTTATCATCCCAAATTTTAGCAAATACATATGATAGTTTAATAAAAACCTGATTATTTCGAAAATGGTTACGAATAGGTATAGGGAACCTTAATACAGTTCGATAGAAAATGAAATTCTACATTTGATAGTGCATAAATATAGGGTGCCCCATTTAAAAAAACGGACTTTAGCGGCTTTGAAAATGTGAATGTTTGCCGCTGAATTTAGGACACCCTGTATAAAAATAGACAAATTCAATAAAAAAAAATAGAAACCTAAGATTATTTGCCCATCGTCTGCAAAATATGAAGATTATATCTTCAAAACTTACAAAAATATGAGATTTTAAAATAAGCAAGTTGTTACCAAATTCCGGTTAAACCGAAAGTGACAGGAAGTCGAAAATATTTCGAAAAAGAAGTACCCCTTGACCTTACCTTAATCCTAAAATTTGTATCTAAATGGCATCATCAAAAACTTTTAATGAACGGGTTGCGTGAATAACCCTGTATATATATATATATATATATATATATATATATATATATATATATATATATATATATATATATATATATATGTATAATAGCAGAAATATATAATTTCTGCGGGTGCAAAACGGCCTACAAGAAGAATTGCTTTCGATTATGTCACAGGGTACCATCCTGCGATCATGATTTCTGGACCTCTACCCTCATCAGGCATGCTTGTACCCAGGGAGATCTGAAATAACAGATTGCTCGATATAACAAAATCGAAAACGAAACGTCTATCATACTGAAACAGTACTACAAGTTAAATGTAACATTTAGCACCACCTATCGGGGCTCCGGTGATTTCCGGCTGCAAACCCGTAGGTAATTTAAAAAGCATGCACTAGCACCATCATGCGGAGAGTAGATACTAAAAATCGATAAAAATGCGCTCTCACACATCTTTATCAAAAGTTTCAGTCATTCTGCAGGGTGTTTCAAAAACTTGCAAAAAATATTGTCTCATATTACACCCTATATATAAAAACAAAGGAACAAGTTAACAAAAATAGAAATGCAGATTTACTGTTTATGAAATTTCCTTTCGACTGATGCAAAGCGCAACAACATGCGGTAAGGCGTTCAAAATATATAGCCCTTCAAAATATAACTAAATATTTAGCTTGTTACTTTTTTTTGCACGAAACGTCGGCATTTTCTAGACAAAAGGAGGTTTTATTCGTTGTCATGAACCCATGAAATCAACCCGCTACTTTTAAGAATATAACAACACTATACTGCTAAAAACATTTAACCATCTTATTACGTAAATTTTATTAAACAATTAAGCAGTTTCAAACAACAAACTTTTTCCGCCTTGACCCAATTAGGGACATTTTTCACTTCGTTTTCTATCGGATTAGGGACTTCTGTTATATCCGAACGACAGCAACGACAGAAAGAAGTTTGATCTAATCCTGGGCAAAGAACAAAAGTTAAAAGTCGACCTCGGGCAGCTCTGGCCTTTCTTCACAAACTAACAAACGGCTTTTTGCCTTTGAAAAGGGAAAGAATTACGTGATAGAATTACTGAATGGACTAGGGAGAATGGGCGCACGATGTAATCGAATTATTAATTCTAAGCCTAATGCATGCTATGCATTAATGCATATTAGGAACTTTTTTAACTAATATTATTATCCAAAGAAAAAAACTTGTCTAATTAAATGATATGTTTGATATAATGCGTATTTAAGTTTGGACTAACTGGCGAGTCATTATAATAATAATAATAATAATAATAAAGGACTTTTATTTTAAAATATACATAAATAATACAAATGAAGTACAGAAAGGGCGAGAGTCAGTTCATTTATTCTGGAAGGAATAAATGCCTGTTCTTACACCCAAGTTATGAATATCCGTTCGATATCAAATTTTATTATATAAGTAAGAAGATATTTTACTTGTTAAAATGGAATAGAAAAGTGTTGCAGAATGAAGTTGCCTCCTTTTTTTCATATTAAGCCAATTGTTGAGGTTAAAAGTGTGGCTAATATGGTCGTCCTTTCTTATGCCGTAACAGGCGCAAACAACTATTTTAAAGTCTTTGTATTCTTCTTATATCTGTGCTTTTTAGACAGGAATCATATACGGTGTAACAAAAATTAAGATGGGATAGGACCAACAATTCACAAAGCATAGATTTAGTTTTTCTATTTAATACAGCTCTGTGTTGATATATTAATTTTAAATTAACGTAACTTTTTTGTAAGCATTTACTAATGTGCTGAGAAAATCGCAGGTCTTGGTCCGTAATGAGGCCAAGATTTTTATAATGTTCATAAAATGTGATAGGTTTGTCTGTAATTACAATTTTGTCTTTAAAGGATGCCATAAAAATTCTCCTATTCATCTCCCTACCGAACACCATCACGGCCGATTTTGCCGAATTTAACCGCAAACAATGTTTGTTGGAGAACGCATATAATCATAGTTTATTGCAGACACCGCCTGCTGACTTTCTTGAAAATTAAATAACATATATATTTGAGTGTCGTCGGCATGATAATGATGGGCACAAGAGAGAAACACTGAAGGAAAATTGGAAACATACACAGAAAAGAGGGCCCAGGATAGAGCCTTGTGGAATTCCTGTCGAAATTTCTAAAAAATTAGATGTAAGCCCAGCGCATTTCACAGCCTGTACTCTATTTTGGAGGTAGTCAGCAACCAGACAGCGGGCTGTTGGTGACAATCCAATGAAATTTAGAATGGAGTTAAGAATTTCATGGCTCAGAGTGTCAAAGGCTTTGGTGTAGTCCAGCAATATCAAAACTGTCAGCTTGCTTTTATCTATAGCGCTAAAAATATTATCTGTGATTTCTGACAATCCTGTAACACAGCCATGCCCCGACCTAAAACCAGACTGAGTAGTTGAAAGAATATTGTTAATATTCAAATGCTTTTGCAATTGCATTTCCATTACTTTTTCCAGTAATTTCGAAAACGTCGGTAAAATGCTGATTGGCCTGAGATTATTATATGTTGAGGGATTAGGAGTCTTGAGTAGGCGAATGACGCAGGCCTTTTTCCACTCCGATGGGAAAACCGAGTGTCTTAAACAAAAGTTGATAATATGCGTTATATGTGGCAACAAATATGGTAGACATAAATTTATTGTTAATATGTTTATACTATCTACTCCCGTAGCTGTAGTTTTAATATTAGATATAATCTTTAAAACTTCAATTTCAGAGATCTCAGAAAAGCTGAGGATGCTTTTTACTGATTCTTTTTTGTTATTTTTATAATATAAAAGTAATTCCTGGTCAACAGGAAGTTTTTGAATACAATTAAGAAAGTAATCATTTATTCGAATGACATCAATTAGTTCATCAGGTATTTGATTATCTTGTAAAAGTAAGTAAAAGTAAAATTCAATAACTTTAAAGAAGACCAGATATCTTTTTGGGTTTTCATTGCCTGCTGAACAAAATATACTTTTTTTTCCCTGCGAACGGCATTAGTAATCATATTTCTCATCTGTTTATATAGATTCCAATCAGCTGCATTATGATATTTTTTATATTTAGCTAATATTTTATCCCTATCCTTTATCATTTCACGAATAGTGTCGGTGAGCCAAGGCGCATATGGTTTCGAGATGCGATAACTTTTGAACGGAGCGTAAATATCTAATAAATTCTTTAAATTTGTATTAAGAAATTCAACCTTTCGGTCCACATTCTGTAAATGATAAATATTATCCCAAGGAATAGACTTAAGGCCATAGTCAAACTGTTCAAAATTGAGATTTTTAAAATCACAAGCAGTTCTAAAAGCTGGCACGCTGGAGGTTTCAATGTTATTTATAAAGTACACTAATTCATGGTCGCTTACCTCTTCTACGTGGGATGTTCCTGCTGCTATAATTGTCTCCCCGTCCGTTGTTAAGATGTAATCAATTAAGGTCGATGTAGTAGGTGAGATACGAGTTGGTTCATTTAAAATTTGTTTTAGCCCTAAGCCCTCGAAAAGTTCTGTAGCATATTTAGCGTCAGCGTTTTCGAAATTAAATAAATTTATATTGAAATCTCCAATGCAATAAAATGTATGAGCCATTGGTAAAACAGATGATACAAAGCTTTCAAAATTATTTAAAAAATCGGTATAAGATAAGTTTGGGGGTTTGTAAACAACACCAATTATGATTTCCCTATGATACATTTGTAACTTCAACCAAATTTGCTCTATATTTTTGGGTGAATTAATTTTTGTAAACTTAATGTTTTCTCTGATGAAGAAACCAACTCCTCCTCACCTGCTAGCTCTATCGCAACGGACAAAGATATAACCTAGTATATGAACTATTTCATTTGATATGGCACTACTAAGTCAAGTTTCGCTCACTCCAATAATATCATAGTTGTTACATGAAACTACATTCCTAAAAGCATCAAAATGAGCTACCAGAGACCGAACATTAACATGTGCTACTTTAAGCTGTTTTTTCATATTTTTTTTATTAACCATCAGAATTAAGTACAAATGAAAACATAACCTACAGAACAAAAAAAAAAACAAAATTTACATATATTAACCAATACTAAAATTTTAATATGTTTTGACTTGAAAAAATAACAATGTTTTTATTTTACAAATGTGTTAAATAATTTGAAAGATAACCTACTTATTTATATATTGTTTGTGCCGCCAAGAAAAACTAAAAAAAAAACTTAGAAATAAATTCTATTTAAGTACCTTAAACAAAACAATGTGTAACGAATTCAAGAAAACTTGTAGAGTCGTTTGAGTAGAATCTGCCCGTAAGCAGTACGATAATATAACATTATTTATTTCATTATTAATGCTGCGAAATAAAGAAGGTCTATTTTTTAGTAAGAAGTTTGTCTAGATCGGAGATATCACGCATTTGTTTTTTATTATTTTCAATGCAAACAAATATTTTACCTCTTGATGTCCAACAGTTTTTTACACCTACAACAGCACGAACTTTTTTGTATAATAACATATTTTTACTAGCAAGTTGCTCACTGATGACAATACCACTGCCCTTTAGACGTTATATTTTATATTTATTAGAATTTTTACATTTTTAGTTCCCTCGTAAAAGGGGGCTGTTTCTAAACGTGGTTAAAATTACCCTCCCAAGTTTTTACAGATCTTCACGTGATAACGAAGACTAGATTCTAGTTGAAACGTTTGGTAATATATAAGAATCTCTACACTTATATGATGTCTTAAATACCTTCCATTAAAGAACCAAATACCCAAGAAACTCTACTTTAAGAATATATTTTATTGGTTCAAGAAATCGTTTTTCAAGTATATATATATATATATATATATATATATATATATATATATATATATATATATATATATATATATATATATATATATATATATATAACAAAACGTGCTAAATCTAGTGGGGCTGTAGTCAAAGAGAGGACCTTAGATTAAAACACTTTGTTGCTTTGCCAAGCTTTCGGCAACTGTTTATTGCCTTCCTCAAGACAGCCTAAAAATTGTTATTATTTTGTATTAACATTTATTTTAAAGAAAAAGTTGTTGTGGACTTACTACTTGGTTTTACTCTTGAAGAAACAACACTGAAAAATTCTCAACATTGCTAAAGACCTATATACATATTATTTACACCTTTTTATCACTAGTTTTGACTTGGATGTTGTTATATTGACACATTTTAAAATTCTTAAATATTTGGTTTATTCCAACGTGCAGACACTGTCGGCCATTTTACGTATTTAAAAGGCAAATTATTATTGTAAAATGGAGATTGCTCTCCTTCCCTTACTTCACACTAGTTGGTTTACGCGTTTTTTGTTTTTCAAATAATTGCCGACTGAGCACGAATCGGTAACGACGGTTTCCCAAATGTATAGTTGGAAAAGAAAAATGTAGATGGCGCATTAGTAAACAGTACTCTGCAAAGCTGGTAACCCAATCAGCACAAATCTTACAAGTTCTGTAATTGTTGGTTAAACGATGAAAACATTTTATATTCTGTAGTACACTGTGCAGCTGACAGAGGGACATGTTCCACCATCGTGCTGTGAAAAATATTTATATTTATTTGCTATGATTAGAAAAAAGGGAAAAAAAAAACAAAATTACGTGAACAACACAACAGCATGATTGAACTTCTCCTGAAACAAATGAAAAGGAAAATGGAAAATCATATATACATGCAAATAATCAATGCACAGTGCCCTACAGTATGGATATATTAGGACTAAGTTACTCAGAGATTTGGACAGCATTAGAGTCATTAATCGAAACAAAATTGTCCCCACTAATTCTTAACAGATATGAATATATTGTGCTTAGATTATTGATATCAGTTTTCTTATTCATTGTGTTTGTCCCTTGGTTGTGTATATGTATCATTTCAAGGAAATTTCTTTTATAATATCTTTTTTCTTTAGCAAGAATTTTTGCCTCGGTGAATCGAATGCTGTGTCCTGTGTCTATGAAGTGTTCTGATAATGCACAAGATTTTACAAACCTGCGGCAGTCGCTTTTATGTGAAGTAATTCTGCCTGACAAATTTCTAGATGTCTGACCTACATATATTTGATTACAGTTGTTGCAATTTATGGCATATACAACGTTATTATTTTCAAACGTGGAAAGTGGAGTCTTAGTTTTTGCATAAAGTTGTGAGACAGTTTTTATTTGTTTTTTGGCAAACCTTAGGTTTGGACTATCTTTGAAAACGTCTATTAATTTATCAGTTAAATTTTGAATAAAAGGAAGTGGGTAATATTTTATTGTTTGTGTTGGCTGACTGGTGTTTTCCTCTGTCGTTATATTATGGATAGTATTTAGTTGTATTGGATTTTCATTTGTGTTGCATAAAAACTTATTTATGATATTCAGAGGATACGAGTTTTCAAGGAGTATATTTCTGAGCCTATCTAAGCTTTCCTGTTTGTAGTCTTTATGTGAGAGCTTAATAGCTCTATTTTTTAGAGCAGTTATTAAATTTATTTTCATTTTGGTAGGGTGGTAAGAATGATAACTTATGAATCTGTCAGAGCACATCGGTTTGCGATACCATTTTGTTTTTAAAACATTGGTTTCGCTTCTGATTACCTTCATGTCAAGAAAGGGAATACTGTTGTCTGATTCATATTCCACCGTAAATTTCAGATGTTGGTTGTATGAATTGAACATTTCTAGTGTTATTTCTGCTCTATTTTTAGGGAGAGCCAAAATAAGATCGTCCACATACCTCTTGACAAAAGGGATGTTAAAAGGTAGATTTTCTAAAGCATAGCTGACTAAGTCATCCAAAACAAAATTTACTAAAATAGAAGAGATTGTAGAGCCCATAG
This sequence comes from Kuschelorhynchus macadamiae, assembly GCA_030620095.1. Classification (NCBI taxonomy): domain Eukaryota; kingdom Metazoa; phylum Arthropoda; class Insecta; order Coleoptera; family Curculionidae; genus Kuschelorhynchus; species Kuschelorhynchus macadamiae. The sequence goes on from JAUTXW010002791.1 coordinate 58,151, forward strand.
GTGTACCAAAAATTTGTTTATAAAAACTGTTGTTAAAATTAACATAGTTTGAATCAAAAATAAACTGCAACAATGCTTTAAAGGATTCAAATGATAATTCACAATGTTGGGAAATTGTGTCCCATTTTGCTGTTAAACATTCTTGTATGACTTCATATGGGAGATTCGTAAAAAGAGAGACAACATCGAAACTGACTACTTCGTAGTTATCGGGAAGTTGGTAGTCATTAATAAATGAACTAAAGGTGAAAGAATCTCGCACATAAAATTCATTGTTAGTGTTGTACGCATCTGTCAAAATTTTAGTTAAGAAAGATGCGAGAGGGGCATTGGGTGCATCGATGGCAGAGGTGATAGGTCTCATGCTTAGGACTGGTTTATGAATTTTTGGTAATGTATAAAACCTCGGGGCTATTGAGTTATAAGTTGTTAAATTTTTAGCCTCCTTTTCATCTATACACCCTTCGCTCCTTAATTGTTTAACTAGTTTATTGGCTTTGAACTGTAACGCAGTTGTAGGATTGCTATTAAGTTTCTTGTAACTTTTTGAGTCATTAAGTAACTCTTGACTTTTTTCAAGATATTGATCTTTAAACATTGCTACAGTTACATTGCCCTTATCACTACGCACAAAGTATACTTCTGGATGTTCCTTCAAAAATTTTTTACATTGTTGAAAAAGTTGAGAAAAGTAAGGTTCAATTTTATGATTTTTATGAATGAAATTTGTAATTATGTTTGTACATTGTGCACGATAAACGTCCTGATATTGTTCGTCGAATGTGGAAACGATCATTTCGATGTCAGCCAATAATGACGGCACATTAATATCTTTCTTTACTGAGGGTCTTAAAGCAAATTTAGGTCCAAGAGAAATTATTTTTATGACATCTTGTGGTATATTGATATTGGTTAGATTTTTAAACCACTTGGTTTGAGTTTTAATATTTAGTAATTGTTGTGCTTTTAATGAATTTAATTTAGTAATTTGCCTATACTTGATATTATTAAATAATTTTTTATAAGATGTTTCTTGTCTACGATCATATTCATTTATTATGTGAAAAGGTAGAATTTGACTTAATTTTGTCTTGATCGATTCCAGATCCCTCGAAACCCCTTTTATATATGCAAATGTGACTTTGATTTCCAAATTTAGAATGCTTTGTCCTAACCTGTGATTAAAGTGCTGTATCTTGTGTCCTGTGTTTCCCTGAGTATGGTGTAGAAGATTGGTTATGTTGGAAGAGCCATTGGTAATGTGGTTTGGTCTGATGTCCATTTTTCTGCATTTAATTAAAAATATTTTTCGATTTTCCAGTGAAGCTTTCTTGTTGTTAAGATTGGTCCATTTTTTAAGTGCCAACCAAAAAATTACCGTAAAAAATTACCGTAGCAGGTCCAAATTCATGGCTTATGTGACGGTAAAACCCCATTCCTGCAATAGCGAGAGGGTGGGTAGTTGTGACTAACTAGTTAGAACAAAACGTGCTAAATCTAGTGGGGCTGTAGTCAAAGAGAGGACCTTAGATTAAAACACTTTGTTGCTTTGCCAAGCTTTCGGCAACTGTTTATTGCCTTCCTCAAGACAGCCTAAAAATTGTTATTATTTTGTATTAACATTTATTTTAAAGAAAAAGTTGTTACTTGGTTTTACTCTTGAAGAAACAACACTGAAAAATTCTCAACATTGCTAAAGACCTATATACATATTATTTACACCTTTTTATCACTAGTTTTGACTTGGATGTTGTTATATTGACACATTTTAAAATTCTTAAAGATTTGGTTTATTCCAACGTGCAGACACTGTCGGCCATTTTACGTATTTAAAAGGCAAATTATTATTGTAAAATGGAGATTGCTCTCCTTCCCTTACTTCACACTAGTTGGTTTACGCGTTTTTTGTTTTTCAAATAATTGCCGACTGAGCACGAATCGGTAACGACGGTTTCCCAAATGTATAGTTGGAAAAGAAAAATGTAGATGGCGCATTAGTAAACAGTACTCTGCAAAGCTGTTAACCCAATCAGCACAAATCTTACAAGTTCTCTGTAATTGTTGGTTAAACGATGAAAACATTTTATATTCTGTAGTACACTGTGCAGCTGACAGAGGGACATGTTCCACCATCGTGCTGTGAAAAATATTTATATTTATTTGCTATGATTAGAAAAAAGGGGAAAAAAAAACAAAATTACGTGAACAACACACTAGATTTAGCACGTTTTGTTCTAACTAGTTAGTCACAACTACCCACCCTCTCGCTATATATATATATATATATATATATATATATATATATATATATATATATATATATATATATATATATATATATATAATAAACATGGCCAACTACATCAATATGTTTTAATACATTTTCAACGACACAATTAATAAAAATTGATATATCGCAAAAACTATTAGAGACAGGTATAAGAACATCTTAATAAAAGTGAAAGAGGACTAATAACGGAATACGATGGGATAGTTAGATACAGGGTATACCATTTATAAAATCAGGAATAGTTTCAATTTGGCCAAGTTGACATATTTGCAGCAAACACCCTGTATAAAATCATTAAGTATGCGGTTATCTAAACTCTTAGATAGACACTTATCTTCTTTTGGTTCAATTTTTTTTATTGAAATCTTTGCAGGTCAGAAATTATAGCAGGATATCGAGGATCATGATTTTTTTAAAATTTAGATAGTTTTTGAAAAATTTGCCAACGTCGAAATAAAATGCAAAATTAAATATAGTGTCGTATATTTTTATTTCCTAGAAAATATGTTACAACCATTTTAAGGCATCCCATGTCAAATGTCAAATTCAGAATCCCTGAGAAGTTGTTTTATCTGGGGCCCGACAAATATTCTCTCCTTAATTTTAGCTTCACTTATTCTGGGAATTTTCTGTTATTGAAAGCTGAACCATCTCTGTTCATAGATTTAACAAAGTTTTTTATTAAACCAAGTTTAGGGTGTAATGGTGGAAGTAAAATTTTTATTTGGAGGAATCAAAGTTGTTTATAATATTGTTCACTCCCTGTTCAAAAGATTGTCTTTGTAGCCACACTTTTCTTTTACAGTGGTCCATTTTAGCTCGGCTATCATATTTGCAAAGAAACCAGCAGTACTTTGTATATTCTAACCGCATACCAAGTAAAATGGCTATTACTTTCAAATCTGCACAAATTTGCCAATCATATTTCTTATATTGCAACTTTTCTAACAGCAGTTTCATATTCGTGTCTGTTTCTTTCATATGAATGGCATAACCAATGGGAATTGATCGAAGTATGTTGCCATTATGCAATAATACTGTTTTAGTTTCGACGAGTCTATAAAAAGTCCTCTTTCTTGAGGGTTAAGTTCTATATAGTTAAAAGCAGTGTTATCGTGCGGGTCATACGATTTACCAACGACAAACTTTTTAAGTTTGTTTTTCTTTTATTACGTGTAATCATATCCTCCGCATAAAATCCGGAAGATGAATTAGATAGACCTATGATATTTTCATATGAAAAAAGAGGATAAACATATAAATACCAGCATTTTTGAGCGATGTCACTTCAAAGTCAGATTGACAAGTCAGTGACAAAATGAGTAATCCACAAGGGAAAAAAATGGTATTAAATCTAATAAAATATTACGAAAATGAAAATTCACCGGCCAATATCCAGGAGACAGTAGTAAAAGCTCTCGGTATAAGGACTGTGCATGAAAAAAAGCATAATTTACTACCGATGAAGATTAAGAAATGTATACGAAAAAAGCCAAAGACAGAAGACTTAAGTGACAATGTAAAAATGGATGTTCGTAATGCAATTTACGATTTATATACATCAAAAACTAATATAGTTAAAAATAAGTTTTAAAAGATGCTTCGAGGCATATTGGAAATTGGACTAAAATCGTTGTCAAAATTAATAAAAATGTTGGATTTTCGATATAGAAAGGACTGTTATCGAAGATTTTTATGCGAGTTGCCACATATAGCAAGTCATCGTATCCAGTTTTTAAAGAAATACACGGAAAATGTTAATTCAAAATTTGGAAAAGTGGTATTTTTAGACGAGACTTGGATATTTTCTAATGGAAGTGGTTCGAAATCTTGGCAGGACGAGTCCGTAAAAAGTGTTGCATGCAGGTTCTTTAACAGGATTTCTCCCAGGTGCAGCTTTACTGTTTTCTTCAACATCCAAACGTATGGACTACCATGATAATATGAATTGCGAACTGTTTGAAAAGAGGTTAAAATAACAATTAATTCCAAATTTAATGATTCTGGATAATGCATCTTATCATTCAAGAATCTTAAATAAACAACTTACTGAACCCTGGAAGAAAAGCGATATTTATGATTGGCTAATAAAAAAAAACAAAATCCTTTACCCAATATGCTGAAACTAGAACTTCTTTTAATGGCAAAATCTATTAAAAAACCAACAATATATGCCGTAGATGAGATATTACGGGAAAATGGACATGAGGTTTTACGACTGCCGCCATACCATTGCCAGTTTAACGCAATAGAGTTAATATGGGCTGTGGCTAAATCATATTACGAAAAACACGTGAACGATGGTCTTACATCAGATGAAGTGCAAATTGTTTGGTAAGATTCATTAAATTATATTACGCCGGAGTACTGGAAGAAATCTGTGGAACATACGGAGAAATTAATATGGGATTGGTAGAATCGAGAACGAGTTCTAGATGTCGTAATAGCACCAATGATCATTGCGCCATTTGAGGACGACTCAGAAGATGAGGACTTTTTAAGTGATGATGATATTTTTTAGTCTATAATATTAAAAAGTTTCTGAAGGATTATATTAGTCTTTGACGTGTATAAATCATTAATTGCATTATGAATATCCATTTTTGCATTGTAACTTAAGTCTTTTGCCTTTGGATTTTTTCGTGTACATTTCTTAATCTTCTTCGGAAGTAAATTATGTTTTTTTTTCATGCACAAGTTTCTGTACATTCCTTATACCGATTCTCAGAGCTTTTGCCACTGGCTCCTGGATATTAGCCAGTGAATTTTAATTTAAAATTTTTTTTATTAGATTTGACCCCATTTTTTTGCTTACTTTTTTAGTAGATTTGTAATTTTGTAGGCAATAAATAAATAATTATAGAATGTTGGTTCCAATTTTAAAGCGTGTCTAAAATAATGTTTTTAACAAAAGTGTATAATATTTTTACAAAATAATTTTTTTTTGTTATCACAATACAAAAAAAAACAAGTTTCCTTTGCACAGGGGTGGCTCGCATTTAAATAAATGACACTGTACAGGGTGTCCCATTTTCGTAGGTTTTACGGGGTTTCCAGCTTATGAGTAGAGATAGAGAGATGCGGTTTTCGCGACACCGTGCTACTTTTCGATGAAACTAAAGAGGCCGCAAACAGATTTGCCTTAACCATTTTAGTTTCCGTGCTACAGGGTGATTTTGAAAATTTGTCATTTTCGGACACCCCCTCTAACTCAGCTATCGTAAAATATATTTAAAATGTTTCAACTGGTATTTATAGATTTTTTCACGTAGAATTCAGTGGCATACTCAGATTTTTGCTGAGAGTCATAGTTTTTGACATATTGGCATAACTTACTATTTTTTAAATGGGAGACCCTATATATTATTTTTTCATCTTATTCTTCGTGTCGAGATCTTTTCAAAAACATACCATAAGTCATATTTATTTTCATAAATAACATGAAAAAATGCATTTTTCTTTAAACGGATTTATGGCATAGCAGATCAATCGAAATAAGAGAAGGTGGCTGTGGTAGCCATGGCAACGCCAACAAAAATATGATCAGGCAGCCATTACTGCTGTCATTTTTGGCATTATTGCGTTTAAATTTTTCTTGACATCTATTATAATTATTGTTTTTAATATGGCTCAGAATCAAAAATTTCAATATTTTGAGAAATATGATATGAACGCGTGTTTTATATTGTCTAATGAAGATGCAGATCAAGCGGCAGAGCTTTATCTGAACAGGTTAGTTCTTTTTTATCTTCCTGCATTTTGACTTTATTGGTTCGCTTTATTTTATCTTAGATATCCCGAGAGAAGACAACCAGAAAAAAGAATTTTTCAAAAAATTAAAAATAATCTTTGCCAATATGGATCTTTTAACAAGCCTCGATCGCGAACTTACAATAAAGACAACGAAGAATCTGAGGTCAACGTTTTAGCCCTCGTTCAGACAGCTCCTGAAACATCTTGCAGGAAAATAGACGAAGAGGCGGGTGTACCGAAAACCAAAGTGCAGAAAATTTTGAAAAAGCACAAATTCAAACCCTATAAATACAAACTTGTGCATCATCTGCATCCTGGTGATGCAGAGCGCAGATTGAAGTTCTGCAATTGGTTTATAAATATGAAGGCAGAAGATATCGATTTTGAAAAAAAGATTATTTGGTCAGACGAGGCACATTTTACTAGTTCAGGGATTTTAAATAGACACAACACGCGATTTTGGAGTCAAGAAAACAACCATGTTATTTTTCCTAGGGAGCGTCAGGGCAGATTTGGATTCAATGTCTCCTGTTTTATTTTCAACCGAAAAATAGTTTACCAAATATATGAAGGAAATCTGAATTCGATTGGTTACGTGCGAATCCTAGAAGACGCATTAGGAATTTTGGATGATGTTCTCTTGGCTCAACTAAATAGGATTTATTTCCAGCAAGACGGAGCTCCAGCCCACAATGCCAGAATAAGTCAAAACTGGCTTAACGACCATTTTCCTGGAAGATGGATAGGAACACACGGACCTGTTCGATGGCCACCACGATCCCCTGACCTCTCAGTTTTAGATTTCTTTTTGTGGGGTTATTTAGAAAACAAGGTTTATGTAAGGCGATACGAAAACTTATAACAACTAAGAATGGCCACCGAAAACGCATTTTGCAGAGTTACAAAGACAGTCATTTATAATAGAAAATGCATTAAAAAGAATTTTTAAAGTTTGTCACATTTGTAGGACACATAATGGTCTACAATTAGAACAATATTTGTAGTTTTAATGAAATTATAATTATTACCTTTTACCTACTTCCTAATTTTTTCTGATGCTGTTACTTTGTTATTTCGTTAATAAATATTTGTTAACTTTTTCCATGGCTCCACAGCCACCTTCTCTTATTTCGATTGATCTGCTATGCCATAAATCCGTTTAAAGATAAATGCATTTTTTCATGTTATTTATGATAATAAATATGACTTATGGTATGTTTTTGAAAAGCTCTCGACACGAAGAATAAGATGAAAAAATAATATATAGGGTGTCCCATTTAAAAAATAGTAGGTTATGCCAATATGTCAAAAACTATGACTCTCAGCAAAAATCTGAGTACGCCACTGAATTCTACGTGAAAAAATCTATAAATACCAGTTGAAACATTTTAAATATATTTTACGATAGCTGAGTTACAGGGGGTGTCCGAAAATGACAAATTTTCAAAATCACCGTGTAGCACGGAAACTAAAATGGTTAAGGCAAATCTGTTTGCGGCCTCTTTAGTTTCATCGAAAAGTAGCACGGTGTCGCGAAAACCGCATCTCTCTATCTCTACTCATAAGCTGGAAACCCCGTAAAACCTACGAAAATGGGACACCCTGTATAAGTGGTTACATTTTTAGATCAAGCGGGGCTCATAATTTTTGGTGATTGGTAAAAAAATCTCACTTTCATTAAGTGGCTGTATAAACAGAACATATCCTGATTATTTCACTGATTCGAGCCGCCTTCCGACTTTATTAAGGCGGTTGCCATTTTGTGTATTTTTGTTTTTGCCAACCAAAAAACTTTAACCAAACACATATTTAGCGAATTTTCTTATTTAGTCCCTCGGCATTTAATATATAAAATAATAATATCTCGTAATATAGTAAAAAAAACTATTTTCTTTCTCCCTGTATTTTTGTAAATAGCCCATCGAGATTTAATAGCTCGATAAAAGAATCACACAACATTTTGGTATTCACTGTGTTTTATGATTTAATTCTTAATGTTGGTGACCTTTGGACCCGCACGATAAGACCGAATTCGACTATATCTAAAACTTTCATTAGACTATTAATATCTTGGCAAGCTGTAAAAAATGGTATAAGGGATTCATGACGCCTTCTAAAAATAGACACTTTTACCTTATCAGTAAGAAGGTTCCCCTGTTGTAACCTAGATGCTAATAACTCCCTTTTATTTGGACAAATCTAAGTCTCTTATAAGGTCGCTTAACTCAGATTGCGTATTTTTGTATGGTTCCTTGGTATTCAAAGACTCAGGAACGAAATTTGGGTCCTCAGAATTTGCGGGATCTGGGGGATTGGCGTCTCCGACATTTAATTCCTAGTGGCTATTAAGACTATATTCCTCTGTCAAAATGGGAATAGACAGGGTTTCAATATGGAGCACATGACAAATAGCAGACGATAAGTATGGGTACCTCAAATTTGCCTTTTTCATTGTAACATCTTGTGCTGATTGGAGATGTAAGACCAAAATAGCAATCTGATGCATGATTTTTTGACTCTCGCCAAATCACAGGTATAGCAAATGACATTGATCGACTTCCTCCATTAGGAAGACAGTTGGTACAGGCAGTGGCGGCTCATGGTGAATTATGTTGGGGGGTCAATAACAAATTTAAAAATAGGCATACTTAAAATAAAAATAAATATCTTACCTTTAAGTTCAGGTCTACTCTTCGTTCTTTGGAATTAGAAAAATGCTGAATGACACGTTCGTGAAAATTGTACGCACATTCCTTTTATAAACGATTTCTCGATACTTAACATTGATAAAGCGGATAGTCTATCTTGGCCGAACTCCTCAACAAAATTTATAAGCCCTCGAAAAACACATGGATTTTCAGACAAAGCCGTTTCATCATGGCCACGTAGTGCCAGCTCGAATGTCCCACAAAAATTTACACAGTCTATCGATGTTTAAAATATAACGATTTTTGAATTTATTTTTATTAAAATCTCTAAGGAATTTGTGAAAGACTTCACAACTACATAACCAGTTAGCTAAATCGTACATAAATTTGCGAAAGTTTCGATTAACCTCTTTATTTTTGCCTTTACTAGTTTGTCGTATAATAAGTTCTGTCAAATTACGACCACTTATTTTGAATTCCGTTATTTTCTCAAAATTAAGTTCGTTAGCACTCCTTTTAGTTGTTTAATTTTTTGCACTGCTAACATTTTATTTCATCTACATTCACAACTCAAACATAAACCACCTCGAAATTTAGGATTTAATAAGTAGTTTTTAGCGCATATTTTTATATTTACAGGGTGTCTCAAAAAACGCTGATAGACAAAAGTTTCATTTTTTGAAAACAGAACACCCCATATTTGACTTGATATTTTGATTCTACTAGGGAAACTAAGGATTTTGATACCACACCATATGCTAAACTTTTTGTTTTTGAATTATGAATATTTTAAAAATAATTATCGAATTTGGGTACATAGTGTGTGGTATCAAAATTCTGATTTTTTTCCAGTAAAATCAAAATATCGTGTCAAATGTAGGGTGTTCCATTAAAAAAAAATCTGTCATTTGTCTGTCAGCCTTTTTTTTTGGGACACCCTGTATACATATGCGCTAAAAACTACTTAATAAATGCTAAAACTTTGGAATGTAACATTTTTTTCTAAAATGTTAGCGTAAAAGTTAAATTGGGTGGACATTTATAGTGAATCATCCTGTGCAGAGTATGTTTTTAAATTTTTGTTTTAGATTCGAGGATGGTTAGATTCATGCAAAGTTGTTCAATTATGTTTCCAGAATTTATTTTTGTTGGCGTTATTTGATACCCTACAGTGGTCAACATGTCACAGTCCATGGAAGCAAGGGAAGCAGTGCTTCCCCAAAAAAAATTACAAAACATCTTCTAAAACGTAATTTTTGAAATAGGAAACCATTAATTTAGTTTATATTAAAAATCCTAAAATATGATTTTAATTATCAAGCCCATAATAAATGCGGCCTTGACTCCGACCGGGCCACAATAGAAATCGAATAGAACCTATGCGGGCCGCTAGCTTCTCTGCAGCCAAGTCCTCTAGGCATGATTTCTTGTGAATCGAGCCAGAGGTTATTAAACTTTCCACCGGCTGTTTGCAATTTTTGCATTTCAGTCGCGTGCTTTAAGTGGGGGCGGAAGCTATCGTTGCAGTAGGTTCTTTGTTTGAACGGCTATCCGTGTGTTGTGTGATACGTACGTCGCGTCGTGCATGGTGCGATATGTAAGACAATAATACGGACATCGATATGCAAATACCGTCAAGTTCGGCTGTCGGTAATAACGTCGAAAATGTTTGAGAATTTAGTAAGAAGCGTGTGTGCGAATGTGTGGTGTGTGTCTTGATAATAAAGAGATTTTCAATATTAAACTTCGCTGATAAGCTTCAAATAATTTCCAAAGGAAGGGCAAAACCGCCTATGAAAAATTTAACCACAAAAATGAAAAACTGTATTAGACATTTTTATCCGGAAAAACAATACGAACAATTTAAATGGCTAACAGGGGTGAAAATATAAGTTAATTATTTTGTTGGCCATGTTTACTTTTTGAAAATGAAAAAGGTCTCTGGAATAAAACTGGTTTTTCCGATTTAAACAATTTCCATAAAGCTGTAAACAGACACATTATGTCCAAAGCGCATTTCCAGGCCGTCATAAAAGAAAAGGTCTTCGGCAAAACCAGAATTGAACACACCCTTAATAAACAGTTGGAAATTAGTCACAGCCAACACAATGAACTAGTCGATAAAAATAGGCAAACATTAAGAAGACTTATAGATGTTGCTTGTTTTCTCGGACAGCACGAATTGGGATTTAGACGTCATGACGAAACAAGGGAGGACATTTTCAAGACTTAGTTTAATGGCTAAATATGATGATTGCTTAAAAAATCTTTTAGAGCAGTCTGGCGTTTTTCTCGGAACGTCGAATCGAATCTAGAATGATTTAATTTCCGTTACTGCAACCATTATTCTAAAAAGAATTTAGCAGCAGATTGGCGAGGCGCGGGTCATTGCTATTGTTCTGGACGAAACAACTGATATCACTAATTTTAGCCAATTATCTATAGTAATACGCTACGTTATATACCGTAGTTTATAACGTTACTAAAGAAATTAATGGAGAGAAAAAATTAGTTGCTCAAAGCTATGATGGAGCTGCAGTGACAGCAGGACAATCAGGGGGTCTGCAAGCTAAAACTCGAGAAACTTTCCCAAGTGCTGTGTTTGTCCATTGTTTTGCTCATAAATTAAATTTAGTTTTATCCCGGTCCATCAATCACATTAAAGAGTGTAAAGTATTTTTCGTTACTTTAAGTGGCATGGCTGCTTTTTTTCCAAGTCAACAAAACGTGCACAAGCTTTGGACTCCATTGTCCACAAGCGATTGCCCAAAGTACCTCCTACTAGGTGGGACTATAATGGAAGACTAAAATATAATAGAAAATAATGAAACGTGGGACTCAGAAGCAATAAATAATTCGAGGGGGTTTATGGACTGTTTGAAACGAGATTTTAATTTTAATTATCTGTTGAACATATTTTCAGAAATATTTCCATTCTCGGACAAAGTTTTTAATATATTACAAACTAAAACAAATTATATTGCTTTTTGCCAGAAAAAAGTGGATGATTTTAAGTCCATGTTAAGCCAAAAAAGAGATGACTTTGACCTATTTTGGGAGAAAACGATGACGTTAAATGTAGAGCCACAAGCCAAGCGTCTTCGAACAGACGGAGATTTTCAAACATCATACAGACGCCTCTTTTATGAAGTAATCGATCAAATTCAGCAACAAATAAACTATAGATTTAATGGTTTAAATGATTTTAAATTCCTCGAGCTCTGCAATTTTGATGCATTTAAAGGAAAAACTTTTCCAGATGATGCGTGTAAATCTCTTCATCTTCATTATGGCCAGTTCTTCGACTTCGAGTGTTACTGCGATCTGAACTAAAAGTAATTTACAAAACTGATGACATTAGCGCAAAAAAATGACGCTAAGGAACTAATGCAATTTTTGTAAAGACAAGGAGCTGGAAGATGCCTACAGCGAAGTGTCGAAATTGTGTGAATTAGTATTGACATTACCTGCCACAAGTTTATTAGTAGAACGCAATTTTTCAACACCTAAACTTATAAAAAATTTCGTGAGAAATTCAATGGGGCAGGAGAGACTTTCACATACATTGCTGTTGTCCATTGAAAATAAACTTCTCCAAAATATGTCGGAGCATCGACGTTTTTATGATGACGTCATTGACGAATTTGCAAAAAAATGATCGAAGAATCGAATTACATTACAAATAGGTAAGTTTCGAAAAAGTGCTTCCCTTTCTTAAAATTTCACCGCACGCCCGTATAGGTCAAAACAAAAAAATGTTTTTCATTGTAACTTTTTTTTTTAATTTTAGGCATCAATAAAACAGCATAAAGTACAAATTTGAAATAAATAGGATACAGTCAAACTGAAACAAACAACTTACAAGAAAAGATAAAAATGTAAATTGAGAATTTAGTATCGAGTATTCTCACCTCGTACCCGCAAAAATTTTGGTGTCCGCTTTGGTATACTGTTTAACTAGGATAATTAAGCCCCGAAAGTTCCACAATATTAAAAAAAGCACAAGAAATTTGTAAATTTTGTAATTTCAAAGATACAGACTTTTTGAAAATGCCCTGTAACTTTTTTTTCTCAACAAAAAAATGCAAAACCTCAATATTTCTTGGTATAGAGAAACTGGGATAATAAAGTTCTGGAATTTTGACAATAAATAAAAGAACCACTGTAAATTTTAAATTTTATCTTTAAAAAATACAAATTTGTATGTATCGAAAAAAGCTTCTAAATGTGGTTTCTACGAAATTTCTAGGATAACTAGTGCAAGAAGTGCAGAGAGTTAAAATTTTTAATTTTTACATTATATTTTTTAACACCCTGTATAAGACAAAAAAAATGGTTTTTATCAAAGACCGCTTCAGGTTATTGATTAAACAAATAATGACCTTTCAGCTCCTTTTTAGTTTTTAAAAATCGGCAAGGCGTTTCCGAGATACAGTCTCCTAAACATGACGAAAACATTTGCTGGGCCGACTAATTTTTTGAACAGTTTATTTTATATAAGTTTTAACCATAAAATGTCGACTTACGGACATACCAGAACAGAGCATAATACGCCCAATATTTGTTTTATATAAAAAAAAACGTGAATTTAAATGCAACATTCTGTATTTTAATGTATTGTATAACGTTACACCAACCACATAACAAGGATATCATGATCCTTGTCTGCAACACGTCCTGCAATGCCGCCTGTGGCCCCCCATTAGCCTGTCTAAATATATTATACGGTACACTCATACAAGCACAATATTTTTTACGAAATAAAATACTCAATACCGAATTAAAACAAAGAAAATATAAACAGTAATAATCTTCTATAACTTTCTCTTGTTTAAGAATAATAAAATCATTTTTGAAAAAAAGAATTGAAAATGACAGACTGAAAATAAAAGAAGAATAAATTTAATTTTATGAAATGTTTTTTTTTGTAGTTTTTAGTTAACGATTTATATCATTCAAGTTTATTTTTTATCAGTTTTAGTAATACTTCCAAAACTATACAGGGTGGCCATTTTATGGTGATACAGTACCTTATCTAGAAAACGGTAATAGTTACGACAAAAAGTTAAATACAAAAGTTGTTTGGATTCAATTATATTTTTACTTTATTTCACTTTTGTTTATACAGGGTGTTTCGTTTTGACGTGACACATGTTAACTTTCTTAATTTAAATGGTATATCCTATATATTATTACATGTTTCGATTCTACTGCTAATTTGCGAAAGTTTTTATAATAACATCTATATTTGGATTCTTTATCGTTTTTGAGTAAATTGAGTTTTTAGAATTTAAAAAAAAAACTTTTAAAAAAAAAATGTTTTACCTATAAAACTTTAATGGAACTGACTAATATCCTAAACATACATTACTAAGGGTTAAATTCAACGAGTTTCCATGCTGATCTTACCAATTAATATACAGGGTGTTAAAAATTGAGAGCAAAACAAACGGAATTTTAAATGTAAAAATCTCCTGTGTTCCAAATGGAACACCCTATATATTTTTATTTCATCTGATTCAGCGTTCAATTACCTATCATTACTCATATATATGTCCTATACCTAAAATGAACAGTTTCGATTTTATTAGCCGTTTTCTGATTTATCCCGGAATTTTGCCAGTAAATGAGATCAGAAACTAAAAAAATCAAGATAGGCTTAGGAAATAACCTAATGCAATTGTTGACTTAAGTTGACATTTGCTCTGTTTGTCGTTTTTGTCAAATTTTTGCTGCGAAATTTGTTAAAAAATGGCTTTATATAGTTTAGATGAACGTTTGAAATTATACAACTGTTTCGTAAAAGATAATAAAAGTCCAGGGTTAGCCCTTAGAGAATATTCGAGGGAATATCCTAATAATCGAGTTCCCTCCAGGACTATATTTTTTCGATTTGTGCGTGATTTGGAAAATGGTGTCCTTAAAAACTGTAAGAAAAATCGTCCCAATTTTGTCCTCACTGAGGAAAAACAACTGGAGATTTTGCTTTATTTCGAGGAAGATGATGAAAGATCCCAAAGAGATGCTGACAGAGACATTGCAGGTGTTAGTAGAGGAAGTATTCAAAAAACACTGCAGGTGAATGGTTATCATCCTTATAAATTTCTTCCAACTCAATTATTATCACAATTGGACTTGAAAGATTGATTTTTTGTTGTGATATTATGGACCGGCAGTTCGAAAATATGCTTTTTTCAAAAGTGCTTTGGACTGACGAGGCCTCATTTAATACGGCAGGTATTTTTAATCGGAAAAACACTCATTACTGGTCTCAAACTAATAAACATCTAATAAAAGCAATTAAAAAACAAGGCCGTCAAACCGTAAATGTGTGTTGCGGAATTATTTGCCACCGTATTATCGGACCAATATTTTTTGACAGGTCGTTAAATGGCGAAAGATATTTGGAGCTGCTTAGGAATTATCAACGACTTGCCAGCAAATATTCAAGAAAATATCATTTTTCAGCAGGATAGCGCCCCTTACCACAAGGTTGCACCGGTAGTAAATTTCCTCAATCAACATTTTCCATTGTGGATAGGAAGACATGGTTTAATATCCTGGCCACCACGAAGCCCTGATTTAAGCCCTTTACACTTCTTTTTGTAGGGTGCACTAAAAAATAAAGTTGATAAAAATAGATCTAATAATAGAAATGATGAAAATAAAAATCAGGGAAGAGATCAATAATTTTAATGCATCCAATTCGGTAAGGGACGCTATTCGAAAAATGGAGGCTATTTACACTTCATGTATCGCAATGGACGGTGGCCATATTGAAATTTTTTTATAATCTGTTTTAATCATGTTTAGTACTTAGTTATTAGTTATACCGTGTGGCACAAGATATTTTTTTTGTCTCTCCCTTATTTTCGTAAACATTAAATAATAAGAACATAAATTACGTAATATTTCACTTTTATTTGTATTCTCTAACATTATTTATAGTCGCTATCTGTGTTAAGGAAATGAGAATAAGGCTTAGTTTACGACATTTTTATTTTAGCCCACTTCATCTGTTTACTTATATTAAAAAAAAAATAGTCAAATCAGAAACGGCTAATAAAATCGAAACTGTTCATTTTAGGTATAGGACAT
Source organism: Kuschelorhynchus macadamiae (assembly GCA_030620095.1). NCBI lineage: Eukaryota > Metazoa > Arthropoda > Insecta > Coleoptera > Curculionidae > Kuschelorhynchus > Kuschelorhynchus macadamiae. The sequence continues at coordinate 73,940 of JAUTXW010002791.1, forward strand.
ATAAATGAGTAATGATAGGTAATTAAACGCTGAATCAGATGAAATAAAACTATACAGGGTGTTCCATCTGAAAAACAGGAGATTTTTACATTTAAAGTTCTGTTTGTTTTGCTCTCCATTTTTAACACTCTGTATATTAATTGGTAAGACCAGCATAGAAACTTGTTGAATTGAATTCTTAGTAATATATGTTTAGGATATTAGTCAGTTCCATTAAAGTTTTATAGGTAAATTTTTTTTTTAAAATATGTTTTTTTTTAAATTCTAAAAACTCAATTTACTCAAAAACGATAAAGAATTCAAATATAGATGTTATTATAAAAACTTTCGCAAATTAACAGTAGAATCGAAATATGTAATAATATATAGGGTATCCCATTTAAATTAAGAAAGTTGATATATGTCACGTCAAAACGAAACACCCTGTATAAGCAAAAGTGAAATAAAATAAAAATTTAATTGAATCCAAACAACTTTTGTATTTAACTTTTTGTCGTAACTATTACGGTTTTCTAAATAAGGTACTGTATCACCATAAAATGGCCACCCTGTACATTAAATAAAAAAATTAATTAATAATAAAATTTGTTATTTAAATGTTATTTAATTCAAAAACTTAAAATAAACGTAGAAAATTCGTTTCAATTTTTTTACTGGCACATATTATTTGTTATAGGATCCATCATTAAGGTAAAAAAAATTCCTTAGTAGGAAAGCATGCTACTCTGACACACTAATGACAGACCCCGTATATTGGCCCCTCTAGAACTACTGGTGCCCCCAACTGGCCCCCCCCCGAAATGAATTTTCTGTCTACGACGTGTAGGGCAGACATAAAACGAAATCAAAGAATGAAGATTCTTCAAAATATTTTTAAATAAAATTATAAACATCGGATGTGCACACATCAAACAAGAAAAATTCTAGACTACATTGGTATTACCCCGTCTCCATCCACAATCTCTAACTTTCGGGGCACTGCTTAATGGCTCAGTGGCGGCTCGTCAGGGTAGGCCTCTGAGGCCGCGCCTCACCCCCAAAATAAAGGAAAAGAGAATTTTTTTATATAACTTTTTATCTATTACCAATTAGAAATATAGTTTTTAACAGTTTTACAACATAATAACATTAAAAAAAATACAAAATATAATCCCATAATAAATATTTTAGAAAATAAATTCTGACCACATCAAAAAACCGACCGTGCAATCCGTGCAAACCCATTCCTAAAGAAAGTGCTCTCGAATGAGGCGAAATAATTTTAGCTTGGAAAGTTTCGACTTCTGACCTATTTATCAACGGCCGGTGCCGATGCCGGCGAGTCACCTGATTACGACAAATAATAAATAATATAAAGATAAATCTGTAGCTTGGATATGCTTTTATTGGTTATTTAAATCACATGACTAGCGAAATATTCCAACGGCTTCTTTTTACGTGGTGCGTGCGGCTGAGAAAGAAATAGGAAATAGATTGCGATAATCGCTGATTGAGGGCGTTCTGTCTGTTAAGGTGAATAAATACGCGTGCATTTGTAGGTAAACTATATATATATATACTATACTATCAAAAAATTGAAAAATTTTCAAAATTTTTATAGCGACCTGAGAATGTGGTAATAAGGTAATATAAACATTTGAAATTTACTGGAAACATTAGTTTTCAAGTAGTATTGGAGGTAATATTTTTTTCTTTACATATATTATATTCGGATGTTGAAACTATGTAGAGGTTCGGAAAAAAAATCATAACTCGAAAACTATAGGTATTAGGGGGTTGTTCGAGTTAGATTTGGAATCTGCGAAAAATTCTCTACTAGAATAAGTATATTTCGCGGGAAAACTGCTTCCTTATTACTTTTTTCAGACTTTGAAATGCATTAGCAATATTTAACGATAAGAGGCAAGGTATATTCAAGAACTTTTCAAATATCTTGGTACGAAACTTATAGGTGGCTATGCGGAAGTATTTTTAAAGAAAGCTTATATTGTTGGCCTTGTATCTTATTAGGTTGCGTCAAAAATAATTGGAGTTCAGGGGGCGGATATTCGGATTTAAAAAATTTTTCACGAGCAGTAAAATCGCATGAAAGTTGAAGAGAGCATATTAAAAATTCGGTAGCACTTACAAGACTGGAGCAAAATAGGGCGACTATTGCGGATGCACTACAAGAAAATGCAAGTCTTAATAAAATTGTTTATAATGAAAATGTTCGAAAAAACCGTTTATTATTAAATTATTTAATTGATGTTACTATTACTTTGGTTAAACAGGACTTGGCATTTCGAGGTCATAATGAAACAACAGATTCTTTTAACCGTGGCAATTTTAAGGAAATATTTGCATGCTTAATAAAAAGAAATGCCGAACTTACTGAACATTGTGCTAAATTTAGTAATATTTTTACGGGACAATCTAAGACTATACAAAATGAACTAATTGGTTGCATACATGACTATATTCAAGAATATATAAAAAAAGAAATCAATGACACCGATTGTTGTTTTTTTGGCGTAATTGCGGATGATAGTACTGATATAACAGAAAAATCACAGTGTTCGATAACAGTTAGGTATGTGACCAACGGATCTTTAAAAGAAAGATTTTTAGGATTTTTTGACGTTAGCGATAATAGAACAGCAGAGAGCCTTTTTCATTTAATACAAAACAGATTAGAGCCTTATGACTTTAAAAATAAATTGGTCGCGCAGTGTTACGATGGGGCTAGTGTTATGGCAGGTGAAATAAATGGGCTTCAAACAAAAGTTAGATCTATTGCTCCTTTAGCTATGTTTACTCATTGTTGCGCCCACAGATTAAATCTAGTTTTACAACAGGGAACAAAACTGATTACCCAAAGTCGTATATTTTTTGCCACTTTATTAGGAATACCAAATTATTTCCACCAATCACCAAAACGGTCTTTTGTGCTTAATCAGATAGTAGGTAAAAGAATTCCGCGAGCTGTAGAAACGCGATGGTATACACGGTCTAAAATTTTAAACTTAGTGGCTAATGAATGGGACAATTTAATTATAGTATTTGAAACTATTATTAATGACTTAAGTTCTGGAACAGAATCCATTAATGGTGCAAAAGGATTTCTAAAGCATTTTAATGATTTCGAATTTTGCCTTTTAACGCATATTTATAAACAAATTTTTAGTTGCACTGATGTACTGTTTCAAATATTACAGTTAAAGCATTTAGATATAAATTACTGCATTTCGCAAATAAACCTTGCCAAGCAACGAATTATTGAATTTAGAAACGAGGACCATTTCAAAGAACTTTTCAATATTGCTAAAAAAGCCACTATTCTGCCAACTAACACACGTCGAGGGCAATGTTCTAGCGACTTTGATATTTTTACTAAATATAAAATATTATATTTCGAAATAATAGATTGTATAATTCTTCAATTAGGGACGCGGTTTGAAAATTTAAATAATTTAAATTTCTTTGCTTTAGTCGATTGCACAAAATATTCGGAATACGTTAAATGCTTTCCAGACGACTTATTAAATAATTTATTAAAAAATTATCCAAACATTTTTGACAGAGATAGATTAAAGAATGAGCTTTCTGTATTGTATAGGGATGAACAATTTTCAAATTTAGATGTCGAAAAAAGTCTAGCTTTGTTATTTAAAGATTTTAAAGCAATTTTTGCGGAAGCATATAAGCTTTTTAATTTAGTTTTAACTATTCCCGAAACAAGTGTATCGGCCGAACGAAATTTTTCATGTCTTAAACGGATCAAAACCTACCTAAGAAACACAATGACACAAGAACGGCTTTCGGGTTTAGCAATGATGTCAATAGAGCAGGAATTACTGTCAGAACTTAGTGAAGACCAAAACTTTTACGACCAAATTATAGATAAATTTGCAACCTTAAAAGACAGACGTATAGATTTAATGTACAAAAAGTAGTTTTTTTATCTTATTTCATACAACTATTTATTTTAAGTTTTAATAAACTAAATTATGTTTTTATTATCGCAATCACCGCTATATTTTAGTGATAGGTGTACATATTTTACTTGTTTTTTTTACTTTTTATTTACTTTTTTTAGAATTTATTTTTTTAGTTTTTAATGGTTTAGTAGGGCTATTGGCGATGACCTCCATTAAAAAAAAAAAGGTCAACGCGTCGCAGAATAATACCTCATGGGTGACGTGGAAATTTATTCACATTTAAACAAAATTAACCTCATGTAGCCTCACCCTTCAATATACTCACGAGCCGCCACTGTAATGACTTTTCTGTGCGAAGTACGTGTGTCTTTCCGAATGATTTTGTTCACGGTAAAGAAACTACGGAATGGCTTGTTAAAGGTTGATTTTTAACTGAAATGCGAGAGCCAGATTGGAACGACATTGTTTCCTTTGGATCGCCTGATTTATCTGACCGCTGGGACGGGTAACGTTTTTGAGCGCTACGGATTGGAAGTTTTTAGTTTCTCGTAAAGCTGGCAATGAGGCTCATTAAACTTTAAGATGGCTACAATGTTAGCGTTATATAAGAATGTAAAGTCACTGTAAGATTTAAATAGCACTATAGTTATTTATAATATAGTCGATTTTACTTTAATAAAAAAGTACCATGCATTATGTACTAATCGGCAAAAACAGTCATTTCTGAAATGTTTATATAGAAAAATTAATATGGCGCTCCACACACAGCTGATCCTATGATTTGTAGGTTGGGCTTTTAGTCCCTTCTATCTGCAGGGCCGGTTTTACCTGAGTCGAGGCCCTAGGCGCCATAACGTATTTAACGTATTATAATACTTTACACAAATTAATGTACTTTTATAAAACTATCAAATAATTGATTATACTATATGCTTTAAACAATTTTTGATTCGATAAATAACATAAAAAGATCGGAAGTTTTTCATGTTGCATACAACTACCAAGTAATTCTTTATCCGCTTTTAAAACTGAAAAATAAGGCTGCGTTAGTTAGTTCAGTACATATTTATTTAGAAACACTTCTAATATACTGTCTTTTCAAACATATTTATTGGAAGCCATTACCAGGTAATCCCTATATGAGTCTTAATTTTTGACTAAAATTTGAAATCAATCTGTTATATAGTTTTTAAGCTATGCTGTGAACTAACAGGCCATCTTCAATTAGTACCAATCTTTTACTAGTTCATCTCTATACTACAATTAGTTATATTACACAATTTAAAATCAATTCATTAAGTAGTTTTTCAGGCTGAATTTTTAAATAATTTGTTAAGCGGCCATTTTGTTTCGCTATCTAGGATTCGTACCAAAATTTTACCAGTTGGTTCCTACATAATACTTGATTTTTGTGCAAACTTTGAGAGAAATTGGATAAGAACTTTCTTAGTAATAATTTTTTTAAGACAGGCAAATTCTGAATATTTATAAACAAAGCAAAAACAAATTTCTTTTGTCTTAATTTAGGGAAGTTGAAAATACTTTACAAAATGTAACCCAATGAATTATGAATAAAAAAAATTTTGTTTCAGATTACTAATTGGCTTAAAATAATGAAAAACCATTAGCAAAATGTTCATTAAACATTCCATACAAAGCAGACATAAAGAAAAGCAGCTTGGATAAATGAAAACAAAAAGTTATATAAACTGAAACTTTCTAATAGTTCAAGTGTTCTCAAAGTGTTAAATTGATATGTTACAAGAAAGAAGAGAGTGAATATGTTTATCATAATTCATGTGAGTGAAATGGACTGAAAGAAGAAACCAAAAAAACAGAATATTTTATTGTAAACGAAAAAATTGTTATTTTCTTTAATAAAGAAGGCCAGTATCTTATGAACTAAAACTGATTATATATTCAAAATATGGCACTTTCAATAGTAACATCCTATTAATAAAGATTCTATTAACTTTTTTTTATAAAGTGTATAATATGTAAATTTGGAAAAATCCAACTCGTAGAGTTATTCGACAGGATGGTGTTAGAACACTGTGTCAAAATCAGTAACTATATAACTAGCCAAATTTAGTAATTGCCTCAGTGTTACTATAAACTAAATAATTATACATAACTTTGAAAATATTATAATCTTTTTCGTATTTAGCACAACAAAATACTTGGAAATCAGTTAAAAACAACCAAACAGCTTTTTTGTCACAGACCTATGTTATCCGTATTATTTTTTTTTACTTCTTAATACTTAATGCTGGATCAACGTTATTATAACCCAAAACTACTACTTCAGTCGTTTTATTACAAATTGCTGCATTTCGGACTTTTACATTTTTGTTTAATATAAATTCTGTTTCTCAAAATTTAAATACTAACTCAACTCAACTCAAAAGTTTGTGTTAGTTCTTCCTACGTGTTTATCAAGGTTTTGTTCATTAAGCACCTCAATGGCTCTATTAGCACCTCTGTTGTTTTAATATGTAATTAATATTAAAAAATAAGGTTATTCTTTATATTAGTGATAGATAGAAATACAAATTTAACTGACTTACCTATTTATTATATTTTATTATAATATTCTTAGTTGCATTTAAATTTTGTTTTTAATTCTAAATTGTTTTTAATAAGAAATAATCTTTGCCGTTCCCCAGCTAAATATGAATATGAATACCAATAAACCACCTCAACGAAGAGTATATAATCAACATATCCTAAACAGAAATACAATTTCTAAAGTTTATTTAGGGAAATTATTATCGTAGCTCCTTATCTACTTTACTAGCGAACTAAGAAAATAAACCACTTCACGGAAAAGGTATCTCCGACAAACTTAAACAACTTGCCTTATTTGGGTCCTAATACCTACGTCTTATTTCCATATTTGTTGAGCAAGTTTATCTTTATTGCCATATGTGTTTTTCTGACTGTATTTTTAGTACATACGGGTGCTGCGAAAATGCCTAGTAAGTTATTATTGTACACCATATTCTTCAAGACACATTGTCCTTTCTTTAGACCACGATACACAAACAAAGGCTATTTCGATCGCTCATTTTAACAAGCTTGCCAGGTCTTTAGAAGCAAATGTCGCCGAAAGGCTAATCAATTATGGCCCAAATCGCCTAACCCTCTACCCAAAAAATAAGTGTAACTTTTCCACTCGTAGTTAGATTTGGTGCTAGGTTAATGAAAATCGACTGCTTCGGTAACAATAATAGTGTAGTTTTTCCTAAAAACATGCGTACTGCATGTTACTACTGTTAGCCACAATCGTATTGGCTGTCAATTTTCGCAAGGTAAATATTATTCAAAAGATGGTGCTTGAATATTTAACCTTTTAATTTTTCTAGATAATTTTGAAAATACAAATTTGATACTATTTACATACTATCAAAATCAAATGGAATAAAAAAAATTGACAATATATTTTATATATAAGTACATAGGTCAATTATTTATTTAACAAAAAAACTCATAAAAAATAACTTTAACAAATATCAGTGAATAAATACTTAACTGATCATAAAATCTTTTGCTCCAACATACATATGCACTAGTAATGCAGGAACGTAAAAACACAAAATATAGACAAAATAAAGGTAAAATCGCACTATTATAGTCATCATGAAGGGAATACTTATAAGGTAAAAGCAAATGGAATAGAAAAAAAAACAATAATTTTTTTTTATTTAAATACATACTAAAATACATTATTTATTTAACAAAAAACTCAGGAAAATAAGATAAACAAACTAAGCAATGAATAAATACTTAACTGACCATAAAAGCTTTTGCTCCAACATACATATTATTATGTAATACTAATACAGGAACGTGAATACAAAAAAAAACATAGATAAAATATAGGTACTCTTAAAGCAATTAGGAACTTTAAAAAAACATGAATTTTTAATATTTTCCATAATGACCAAGACTCTAGAGTTATACTAAGGAACGTTAAGAAATGCTTTTTTTGAAATTTTTTATATCTTTGATCAATTAAATTAAAACTTTTATTGACATTTACAACAATGAAATGCCGCCAACACTCTCTCTTCTTTTGTAAGGCTAGGTCACAAGCATAGGCCACAGCTTACTATAGTAAGCTGTGCATAGGCATCTGACGTTAAGTCAAACTAACACATAGTAACCCACAGTTATCTAAACTGTATTGCCTTCTCAAAATCCATTAACCTGGGAAGTCCATGAGACCTATTGTTTCAGCTGTTGGATTACCAAGGTATAATATTTCAAAATGGTTAGTAGAAGAATTCAGCAAATTAAATACCTCGTACGATAACTTTGAGGTTACTAACTTGTTAGAATTCTTAGATAAAATTAAGAATGTTCACTTAAAAGAAGATGGAATTTTAATATCTTTTGATGTAAGCTCATTGTTTCCTAATGTATCCATACCACTAGGTTTACAGTACCTAAAGGAACTACTTGAATTCAATAATTTGAAGAAAGAAATTATTGATGATTATTTGCTTGTCACAAAATTATGTATGAATCAAAATTTTTTTCAGTTCAATAATAAATATTATAAACAACTTGAGGCAACTGAGATGGGCAATTGCTTATCTCCGTTCCTTGCAAATTTGTTTATGATTAGATTAGAACCCCAATTCAAAAAAGAACTCAAGTACTTCCGAAGAGTGTGGTATAGATACGTAGACGATCTATTTGCTATTTTGGATACTAAAACAGAAAATGTAGACACTTTTTTAGAAACATTAAACAATAAATATCCTTCCACTAATTTTACGTACGGAAAGGAGAACAATGGGCAATTACCTTTTCTCGACACGTTAGTTATTAAAAATAACGATAAATTAGAATTTGATATTTATAGAAAATTTACTACTACTGATAGGTATATAGCATCCAACTCATTTCATTGCTGTCAACACAAATGGCAGTATTTCATTTCTTAACTCACAGGTTAGTCAATTTTCCATTAAGTAAAGAACGTTTTAATAATGAAATGAATCGGATTAAAAATTTAGCTAAAAGTAATGGATATAATGATAATTTTGTACATAAATTAATAAATAGACATAAGCATAAGAAAATGTTAAAAGATGCCACTACTCTTCAAGCACCTGAGACTCCCAATAAATTCATAGTAATCCCATATGATCCCAGATATACGAGAGGTCTAGAAAAAGTATTTAAAAACGTAGGTTTTAGAGTAGCCTACAAAACGGGGAACAGTTTGAAAAATCTCTTTGAAAACCCTAAAGATAAACTCGACTTAAAGCAAAGGAGTGGCACCTATGAAATTAGCTGTAATGACTGCAATCTAAAATATGTTGGGTGAACTAAACGCTCCATAAACTTTCGTTTTAAAGAACACATGACACATTAAGATACGGAAGAACAGGAAGGGCAAGCGTTGCCGAACATGCTTTGGAAAACAATGGCCAAACCAAACCAAATAGGAATAAATAATCTTAAGTTAATTAAAAATGTATCTAATAATAGATTATTGGATGCATTTGAGAGTATAGAAATAGTTAAATGTGGTAAGAAACTACTCAATAAAGACAGAGGGCTTATTCCCTATAGTTCCCTCTATTGCTTACTTGACAACTGTGCAGTCGGGTGCAACCAAGTGTGACCACATTTACCTATAAACAGTCTCGGTTAGGATAAGTTATATCATCTGCTGATGATGCTAACTTGTAACAATTTGTCGTGTAGTGTAGTTAGAACTCTTGTAATTTGATCGGACGTTAGTCAAAGGTGCCTATGGATTTGATATGCGGGCAATTTAAAAGGTTAGAAATGTATCTAAAATTGTTTTATTTACTACACTGGGTCGCCCAATTTCGTTTTCCGAGGAAAAAATATCTTTCAATTTGGAGCCTATCGCCAAAATAAATTTTTTAATCGTTATTTTAGATTAACAGCCATCTTGATTGCTATTTGCTTTAGTTGTTTTTGGATAAGTGTCTGTGAATATTCAACAATAGCTTTAATTGAATCACTGATTTGGAAAAGGGAACATGTCGCACAATAGTAATTTTACAGGAGAAACAAAAAATTAATTGAAGAAGCCATGTTAAATTTTAAATAATTTAATTTTGGTAATCTTTTAGAACTTTGTGTTACTGATATTTTTTTATGTTTACAACGGGGAATCATCACTGCTTCAATTTTTATTTTATCTTTAGGTTTTTTGGACATGTTGCCTTTTCCAAATAAATGGTATAAAAATACTCTAAAGTGGTTTAGAATCTATGTATTATAATATGGAGAACAAACAGATACCAAAATAAACATTTATTCATAAAATATAACATTAAACAACAACATAAAACTAGCTTAAAACTCTTCTTCATGACGTTCCGCTGCATCTGTTACTGGCCACTGCATCACTTCGTTGTAAAAGTTCATTTTATCATCTGGTATGTACTGTAGAAGACTCCTGACGTCCATTTTCTTGCTATTAATAGGTAACTTATCAGCATAGGCTCTATGAGTTAATGCTGTAGGTAACTGTGGATGAAGGTGTCCGGTTTTGCAAGAAAAAACTTTTCAGTAGCAATATCGCTGTCAATATATGGTCGTAACAGAAGAACTCCAGGATCGGAAGAATGGTATTCAAAGTGGAAATACTCGGATATTTTTAGTGATACTTTATTTTCCTTTGGTACATTTTTAGAATGGCTTCGTTGCGATAGGACGGTCTTTTTATAAAAATTCGGCCACCATTTTTTAAAGTCAGTAATGTCTTCAGTTTTGACCGTGACGACTGTAAATTTATTATTTTTTGAAGATTCCAGTATTAGCTGTACATACTCATCATGCGTATAAATTCTGTCTTGTCTTCGAATTTTTCTTTTAACAATACCAAAGTCGCGATCACAATCATTAAAAGAGTGTCCTCGTATAGGAAAAATATGATAAATGTTTGTGAAACGACCAGAAGCTGCTAACGCCATAAGGAAACGGACAACTGTATGGTTCCGATTTTGTCCCGGGCACCCGTCAGAGAATATATACAGCTGTTTAACAGTTGGAGGTAGATAATGTTCTATGTAGTGTGTTAAAAAAGAGCATACCTCATTTGGACCTTTATTAGCTTGTCCTTCTTGGTAGGAATAAAATACAGCTTTTTCAGTTTTTAAACTATGTACACAAAATTCGTAGATCTGTCGTAAGTAAAACACTTCTTGCACTGGTATGTGTGGAAGAAGCAGGTTTTGCATATAATCAATAGTTATCCCTAAAATAGTATCATCCTCGGAGCATATTTTTTTTATTTCGTCAACTTTCTTACAAAACTTATTAGCTCGTCTTTTGTGTATTATTAACTCAGCAGTTGTAACTCGTTTTGCATTATCGTTTAAGTGTGGGTCTCTGAGTTTTACTTTCAGTTCCTCACACTTTGAGCACACATCTATTTGAGCTCTGCCGAACGATAAGTTGAAATTTTGTTTAAAAAACTGATTAAAAAAGTCATATTTGACTTTAGTCTCCAGTTCCGGAAACTTTTCAATAAACATTGTATGCATGCTTTTGACGTTGAGAGTAGCCGGAAGATATTTTTTGACTATATTGTTAGAATAATGTATTTCTTTTACGTCGAAACTTTCTATAAAAGCCTGTATTTTGACACAAATTTCGTCAGGTATTGCATTATGTCTAGATCCATCCGACTTACCTCTTTTTTCTCGAGGAATTTCTCCTTGGACTTGTAATGTGCTTAAACTCCATACTCTTTTATGAGTTATTCCATGTAGTCCTATGAAAGCCTGTTTACAGACATTGGTTTTTCTTCCGTGTAAATTTATGTAATATTTAAAATTATGTGTTTTTGGCTTTTTGGGTTCTTCTCCTCTTTTACTAATATCCTGAACATTGCGAACCCCGATCAAACTTTGAATGTAGACATCTTGTGTGGTTTTTTCCTCAAAACTATTAATATTAGCAAGAATTTCTTGCTTTTCTTGATCGGAGAATATCTCACAACATTTCATTCGGCAACTAAAAAAAAAACATTGAGACAACTTAGTATTGAGCAATACCAATAATTAATTTTACTTATAAAAGACATTTAACAAGTCCTTACCTGCATGGCGTACCAGTCATTCGCGCGGCAACTTCATTTCCTGCGTGGCTTTTATGAGGTAAACCTTTGATTTTTGCCTTCTTAATAACGTTTGCCTTATATAACTTTGGATTACGAACACCTTTCTTTCTTTTCGGTTTGATAACTTCTTCATTAACGCTTTCCGTACTGCTATCCGTCTCAGACATCGCGAAAGAATGTAAACAAAAACAATCATTTGCAGCCGTTGCCATACGACCAAACGATAACGACACTAGCGCCATGATTAGCTCGAGCGCCAGCGCCATGCGGTTCGAAAAAGTAACATATCCAGGATATGTTACCTTTTCGTACTGAACGAAAAGTCACGGGCTTACTATTAATATAAGAATAAGTATAAGTATTTACCTTTAAAAATTGCTTTGACGTCAAAATAGTGAAATGCCTAAAATTTGGACATGTTCCCTTTTCCAAATAAGTGATTCAATTATATTTTAAACTGTACAAAATTAAAAATTAAAAATTCTTGCCGCTACTGTTTGTGGTTTTTTAAACTATAGGCGGAAGAGGAAAGGGACATATATAAATCATTATGGTTTTCCTTTGGCAAAACAATGGATGGTTGGTTTTTGACGAAATTACAAAATAAATTTAAAAGAACTGAAGGACAATTTGTTTTGGTAATGCATGCCTTTTATTTACAATTATTTTATTTGATTCTTGCATATATGATATTTTTAAAATAATTATGGTAAGGCTGTATGCTAAAATTTAATTATAACATCTACCACATATATGTATGGTTTTTGTAATCGTGAAAAAGTCATCCCAGGCTTTAACAGATCTTCACGTTTTAGGGCGTCTAGATGCCGAAAAACACGTTTTTTCAATTCCGTCGATCAGTCTGTCAATTTGCGGCCTAGCTGAAGAGATACTTACCAGACTTAAAATTTTGGTTAAAAATTAAAAGTCTTATGGAAATAACCTAGTAACATTTTGGTAAATATCGAGTAAGACGGAACAAACTGGCGACCTGGTGAAATGTTAAAATATATTGATATAAAAATCAAGTAGTAAAATTGTAGTGCGAATTCAATATGACGAAACAACATGTGATCAAACAAAATGTTCCTCGTAATTTTTTTTTATAAAATGACATATTTTTCACAAAAATTAAATGTGATACTGTAATAAATTGGCACGAATTCAACATGGCGAATCAAAATGGCGTTCTACGTAAAAACTAATTATTAAAATTAATTTAAATTATGTCCAAAAATCAAGTGTGCATTGGCAGAAATGGGTAAAATACTGTTATGAATCCAATATGGTGGAAATATCGGTTAGCAAATAAATACGTGCGAAACTAAATTGGGTCTTTAGTATTCCTAATAAAAGGAAATATTCATAACGCGGGAAGTTCCGGGTAAAGGAAATTTATCGATTTTTTATAAATAGTGGAAAACAACGTTAGACGGGCTAAAGGATGAGGGCTTATATTTTAAATAATAAAAGTCTTATTAATACAAAAATCATAATTATTTCTCGATAACGGTTTGAGATACTAACTTAAAATTTGACATATACATTATAAGTCATGCTAAGGCATGCATGAATGTTCAGATTACACTGGCCGACAAGATTTTTCTAACACAGGCCAGCTTATTATTCTGACAATGGAAATACCCTCCCAACAATAAAAAAAAATATTCGGAAAGCCCTAAGACGTACCATTTTTTAATAGCCTAATTAGAACCTTTTATATTGACAGGTAAACAATTTTATTGTGGGGCGGGGTCCATTTTACAACGGAAAAATTACCTAGACTGGGTTGTTTACAACATTAGACATAAAATAAACCTTAAACATCACTCTTCTGTTGAGTTTGGAATTGAGTGGTTCTCTGTGTATCGATAAGCAAGTGTATGTGAAGACGAGAATGTCGAGTCAAACGCATCGAAGTTGCAAAATTTCTCCTGACAAATTTTGTTATATTTGTGGAGAATTTCTGGTGAAATCACAAGTCAGGCCATTTTCCGAAAATGTAAAAAAAGTCTACTTTAAATATTTTGGAGATCAAGATAAGCGGTGGGCTCCCCATGTGTGCTGTGTTACTTGTAGTGTATCATTGGTGCAGTGGATGAAGGGAAAGAGAAAAAGTATGCCTTTTGCAGTTCCAATGCTATGGCAAGAACCCACCAATCATTCTGACGATTGTTATTTTTGCCTGACAAACACTGAAGATTGTTTCAAAAAGGGAGAGCACAATATAGAATATCCAAATTTGCAATCTGCCATACGACCTGTTTCTCATAATGCAAATTTGCCAGTGCCAATTGCGACTTGGCAAGCTATTGATTTGGGAGATAATGGAGATAACGCATCATCAGGCAGCTCAGAAGAACAGTGCACCGATCCCACTTATACCACTGGTCCCAGTTCCGCCGAGCCACATTTATTGTTCAAAGTAAATTAAATGATTTAGTACGTGATTTGGGGTTATCCAAGCAACCGTCAGAACTTCTGGGTTCCCGTCTTAAGGAATGGAACCTATTGGCCAAAGAAACAAAAATTACGAATTTCAGAAAAAGAAATGCTATGTTTTCTAAATTCTACAGTATGGAAAATTCGTTGTGAGCGTGTACTACTACTAATTGGACAGTCGTGCAATAAATCAGCATTATGTAACAAAAATTTGGCCAGAAAGAAGTGAATTTCAGCCGAGATCTCAAAATGTTAAATTTATACCTCTTGTTGATCCCAAAAATGTCCTTTTGCCTTCGCTTCACATTAGACTTGGGCTGATGAAAAACTTTGTGAAGGCTTTGAATAAAGATGATGATGGATTTAAATACCTAAGACAAGTCTTTCCCCAGTTAAGTGATGCCAAATTAAAATAAGGCATTTTTATTGGGTCACAAATCAGAAAATTGCTGGACGATGTTAATTTTACGGAAAAGCTTACCAGGCAGGAACTCAGAGCATGGAATTCATTTGTTAATGTAGTAAGAGGATTTTTAGGCAACAATATAGATGAAAATTATGAACAATTAGTTAATGAACTCTTAGATGCCTATAAAGCGCTTGGTGCCAGAATGTCATTGAAAATTCACTTCCTCCATTCCCATCTGTCATTTTTTCCTAAAAATTATTTGGGAGCTGTTAGTGACGAGCAGGGTGAAAGGTTTCACCAAGATATTAGAACAATGGAAATTCGGTACCAAGAACGATTAGATCCAGCCATGATGGGTGACTACAGTTGGTTTTTGAAGAGATAAGATAGGACACCTCATAAACGGAAAAAATAAAGTTTAATTAGTGTTTTAAGTTAATATTTTTCTCGTTTGCTTTTCTCTTAGATTTATGGTATGTTTAATAAACTATAAAGATAGTCGATAAACAGGGTTAAGAATTTTCTGAAATCATTATTTCTATAGATATTAAGTATAGTAACATTCGATATGGTTCTACAACTCTAACAAGAAAACCCTAGGTGCTATAACTTTCTATTTGTCATTTTCGTATTTGAATGGGTCCTTTCTATTAGATTATGCTATTCTGATTTGTGTTACAACAATTTTTTTTTTGTCGGCCAGTGTTATTTTTGAGAGTTAAGGCTTTAGGGAGATAAATAAAGAAGGTTAAATTATATTAATTATATTGTAATCGTGAAAAAATCACTCTTCCAGGTTATTACAGATCTTCACGTTTTACGGTCCTTAGATACCAAAACATATGTTTTCTCAATTCCGTTGGCCTGTCGATATGTCTGTTCTTGGAATATCTAAAAAATTACTTACCCAGTTGACTTCAAATTTTGGTCAAGAAATAATAACCATACGAGGATGATTTGGTAACATGAGATGTTGGTTTATTTATTGTATTAAAAGTTTGTGTGCATATCAAACCTCCTTTATTGAATTTAGTATGATCATAGGCCAATTGTAGGATTATATATACCCCAAACCTATCTTTAAGAATATTTATTAAGCCTAGTATTCAAATAATGTATCATCAATATGCCGTGTCCATTCTTCATATTGAAATCACAAATCTGTTTCCCGGAGTGTTACGTGTGATTACACCCTGTAACCATTAAACTGTAAGAAAGCGTCCATATTCTCTAAGAGACCAACTTTCAAATGACTAAACTAGTAATAAGACACAAAGTCTCGGTCTCAATCAAAAAGAGTATAATGCGGTTACACGTGTTTCGCCTTTTCAGGCATCATCAGACCTACAATTAATATAACAATCAAAAACTATTACTTTAAATATACAAAAATATACAAAATCCAAGAACAAATCAAACAACTATAACGTCACATGTTAAAATACACACTGAGATGAGGTTAAGAAACTAAGGTATTGACACGCGCAGATAAAAGTTGAATCAAATAAAAGACAAAAAAATATATAAATAAAAAATATAAAAAAAGGTTATTAATATACCCAGGAATTGAACCCGAGCCTCCGGCGTGACACACCGAGATACTGACCACTACTCTACCAGCAGGTCCAATGAAAACTTTATACATTATCTTCCTGCCGATTAATATTAGTGCCAAGATTATTAAAAATTAGTTGAGGTTCGAAATTGAAGACATCATTTACTCAATATAAAACTGGGCTTCTTTTAGCCCTTGTAATTTCCATCTTCTCTAACAAATCCAGTTTTTTACTCTTTGGACACTCGTGGTGTAGTATCTTTACATTGTTTGGCATAGAAAAATGGTGTCCAGTTGTTAGCAAGTGGTTAGCAAGAGCCGACTTTGTCTCAGTGATATCAGTGTTTTTATATTTATCGAAAAGGCTAAAATGTTCCCGGACCCTAGTGGAAATCCTTCTCCCTGATTGTCCGATATATACAGCAGAACGATCTCCACAGCCCAATGAGTACACCCCTGATTTTGAGAGATGTTCAGTCTTATCTTTGGTCATTACTAGATGTCTCTAGACTGGGTTGTTTACAACATTAGACATAAAATAAATATTAAACATCAGTCTTCTGTTGAGTTTCGAATTGACTGGTTCTCTGTGTATCGATAAGCAAGTGTATGTGAAGACGAGAATGTCGAGTCAAACGCGCGGAACTAAATTGAATAACGTTATCTGTAGACGATTGTTTTCTGTATATTTCAAATTCTATTTTGGTATTGTTCCTGATTAACATTAAATCTAAGAAAAGTAATCTACCCTCATTCTCCATCTCTGTTAGAGTAAAATCTATTTTGTTATGAAGGGAGTTAACAAAATTCAAAAAATCAGTCAACCCCTGATTGTTTTCTTTCCACACGATACATATATCATCTACGTACGTATGAAAAGAGCTGATTACGTGCAGAAGGTTGTAGTATCAATAGGGACCCCACAAATTCATTCTTTGTGAAGGTTAAAGGTGTTCTTGATCAAACGTTGGTAACTTTGGAATATTTTAAAACCTCGAAATATAATTTGTATCCTATGAATCCTAGAACGCCTTTGCTCTACGGTTTACCTAAGGTACATAAGGAGGGAAACCCTATCAGACCCGTGGTGTCTTTTGTTGACTCACCCTGTTACCGTTTGTCTTCGTGGCTAAATAAAGTTTTGAGAGAGGTTACGGGTTTTCAGAATACTTACTCCACAAAAAATTCGGTAGATTTGTCGCAGTACCTCAAAAATGTTGACATTCCGCATGATGCAATATTAATTTCCTTAGATGTAAAAAATTTGTTCCCCAGCATACCTCCCAACGAATGCATTAAACTGGTAAAGAGTTTATTAGACAAAACTGCCCTACCAGCACTAGTAAAGGCGAATCTCGTTTCTCTGCTCTCCACCATACTGAACCAAAATTTTTTCAAATTTAATGGCTTATTTTTTAGACAGTTAACGGGTCTAGCGATGGGTTCCTGCCTTTCCCCTTTTCTTAGTGAGATTTTTATGAGTGATTTGGAGGCAAAGATTATGAAAAGCCGTTTTGCCAACCATCTATTAGCTTACAAGTGGTACGTAGATGATATATGTATCGTGTGGAAAGGAAACAATCAGGAGTTGACTGATTTTTTGAATTTTGTTAACTCCCTTCATAACTAAATAGATTTTACTCTAGAGATGGAGAATGAGTGTAGATTACCTTTCTTAGATTTAATATTAATCAGGAACAATACCAAAATAGAATTTGAAATATACAGAAAACAATCGTCTACAGATAACGTTATTCAATTTAGTTCCATTTCTCCTCATTCACACAAGTTTGCAGCCTTCAACTCATTTTTCTATCGGTTGTTCAAAATACCTCTTTCCAGGGAAGCTTTCAATCAGGAATTGCAGATTATAAAACAAATTGCTTTCAACAACGATTTTCCTATCCACTCCATCAATAGACTTTATTTTAAGTCTTTCAATAAATACAAACTTTCCTTTAATATTATTCACTCTAAACCAACACTTAAAAAATGCTTCAAAGGTTTAACATTTTTTGGTAGTATTTCAATGCAGGTGGCGAAGTTTTTCAAACATTTAGATGTCTCAATTGCTTTTAAAACAGTGAACTTACTTAAGAGACATCTAGTAATGACCAAAGATAAGACTGAACATCTCTCAAAATCAGGGGTGTACTCATTGGGCTGTGGAGATTGTTCTGCTGTATATATCGGACAATCAGGGAGAAGGATTTCCACTAGGGTCCTGGAACATTTTAGCCTTTTCGATAAATATAAAAACACTGATATCACTGAGAGAAAGTCGGCTTTTGCTAACCACTTGCTAACAACTGGACACCATTTTTCTATACCAAACAATATAAAGATACTACACGAGTGTCCAAAGAGTAAAAAACTGGATTTGTTAGAGAAGATGGAAATTACAAGGGCTAAAAGAAGCCCAGTTTTATATTGTGTTAATGATGTCTTCAATTTCGAACCTCAACTAATTTTTAATAATCTTGGCATTAATATTAATCGGCAGGAAGATAATATATAAAGTTTTCATTGGAACTGCTGGTAGAGTAGTGGTCAGTATCTCGGTGTGTCACGCCGGAGGCTCGGGTTCAATTCCTGGGTATATCAATAACCTTTTTTTATATTTTTTATTTATATATTTTTTTGTCTTTTATTTGTTTCAACTTTTATCTGCGCGTGTCAATATCTTAGTTTCTTAACCTCATCTCAGTGTGTATTTTAACGTGACGTTATAGTTGTTTGATTTGTTCTTGTGATTTTAGTTAATGTCGAAGGTCTATTTGAATTTTGTATATTTATAGTGATAGTTTTTGATTGTTATATTAATTGTAGGTCTGATGATGCCTGAAAAGGCGAAACACGTGTAACCGCATTATACTGTTTTTGACTGAGACTGAGACTTTGTGTCTTATTTTTAGTTTAGTCATCTGTAACCATTAGTTATCCACTTACATATTTAATAAATGTAAGTTTACACAAAGGATTTTTTCCAAAAACTGTAAATGTGATACCACTACACAACAGAAACGACCGTAACGACATAGAAAATTATCGTCAAATTTCAATTCTTAGCATATTTTCATAAATTTTAGGGAAAATAAATTATGAGAAAATACTTAATTTTGTTAAAAAGTACAATATTTTAAGTGAGTGTCAGCATGGTTTTTTACCTAATAAGTCAATCGAAACAGCCTCCTATCGCTTCTTAAACTACGTCTATGCTATGCTTGACCAGGGAAAATATGTTGTGGCTCTCTTCTTTGACCTTTCAATAGCATTTGATACTGTCAATAAAGATATTTTTCTTCTGAAGCTATACAGTATGGGTATACGGGGTAAAATGTCTGACTGGATTAATTCCTATTTATCTGGGCGTGAGATGACAGTAAGGTATTGAGTGAGGCGTGTGTTCTGAGCCTAGATCTGTAAATATTGGAGTTACCCAAGGCTCAGTACTGGGACCATTACTTTTTTTTCTCTATGCTAATGATCAGCCAGAAAATATTAGTACTGGATACGTTACAATGTATGCCGATGATACGACGGTGGTATTAGCAGCAAATACCCCGGAGGAGCTTTCCAGTAATTTAAGAAACGTTTGTAGCGATATGGAGATTTGGTGTCATAATAACCATTTAATACTTAACTCCGATAAAACTGTATAATATATTTGTTCGTAAACCCTTGCCTTTAAATTTTAATAGCCTGTCTAACGAGTCTAGTTTGCTTAGTGTTTATTATTCTTTGGCTTACAGCCACTTATCTAATAATATTATTTCATGGGGAGGTAGAGCCGTATGGGAAAGAGTCTTTATTGGCCAAAAAAGGATTTTAAAACTGATTTTTAGTCTCAAGCCAATGGATAGTTGTAAGCCTATATTTACTCAAAAGCAAATTTTAATATTCCTCTGTATATATATTTATAAGTGTCTAATTTATACAAACAATAACCTTAATTTATTTGTCAAACTGGGAGAGACTAATTCGTACAAGACTAGAAATGAGAATG
Source organism: Kuschelorhynchus macadamiae (assembly GCA_030620095.1). Lineage (NCBI taxonomy): Eukaryota > Metazoa > Arthropoda > Insecta > Coleoptera > Curculionidae > Kuschelorhynchus > Kuschelorhynchus macadamiae. The sequence goes on from JAUTXW010002791.1 coordinate 94,388, forward strand.
TCATTAGTGTACCATCTCATAAAAACTCATTCTTTCAGAGATCTCCATATTACAGTTGTCTGACCCTTTATAATAAACTGCCCAAACAGTCTAAAGTTCTTAGTAGCAACAACTTTAGGAAGAAAGTCAGACAATTTCTTATTGATAAAGGTTTCTATTCGGTACAAGAATATTTGCAATCTTGAGCGTTTCGTTACTGCTTGACACATGATAGTATTTATTCTAATAGTTTGTCTTGTTTTTCTAATTCCATGTTCTTGTGCGAATTGTTGAGTTTTTATATTTTAATTGCATGTTATGTGTATTTATTTTTCTAAAAATATATATATATATATATATATATATATATATATATATATATATATATATATATATATATATATATATACAGGGTTATGATAAATTAAGGAATAAATTCATTATCTTGGAAATTAAAAAGGTAATAGAAAAACGCTCGAACCCGTCGATTTAGATTTATTTTTACGCATATTTAGAAATTATTTTAAATTCACAAAAGTTGTACAACTGTCATCTTTGATTTTTTCAATACAACGCCTTATTTTTTTCTGCTGATTTGAATTCTCTATGAAATTCTAGACATTTTTGGTATAACATAACCTATACTGAAAATCAACAGTTATCGAAATATTCTTATCTAAATAAAACCTGTGTATTTAATAACCTATCGGATATTTGTATACCCTACCTATGTCTGTCGCGTAAACCCAAAGAAAAATGACTTTGTCACTGTCACTGTGTTGACAAGTCATATAATTTATTTACGATCTGCCATTTTGATTTCAAATATTGGCTATGCGTTTAACAGAGAAAGAAAGAATTGAAATTCTATTAATGCTTGGTACTGGTGATAAGACTAGGACAAAAAAAAAGTTTGTCAGCTGTTTAACAACAGATATCCTCATAGGCAACCTATTACTCAGTCTACAGTGAGCAAAATAGAAAGAAATGGACGGATACTGGTAGTGTTACGGACCGCTTTGGAAAAGGTCGCCCTAGGATCTCAGATGAAAAGAAACTAGACGTTCTCTTAACTTTTCAAGATAATCCACATTCCTCAACTACTGACGCAGCCTATGATAATGATATACATCAAACAACAGTTTCCAAATTTTTGAAAAAAGAAAATTTTTATCCTGATTTATGATGATTCAGACCGCAGAAACGAGTTTTGCGAAATTATGACCAACATATGGGCAGGTATTTTAGGCAATAAAGTTATAGGTCCATATTTCTTTGATTTCTCACTAACGGGGCAAATGTATCTTCAATTTTTGGAAGAGAATCTTATACCAGCATTAGCTACCCTACATCCTAATGTAAACGATCCGGATCTTACCAGTGAACTGTTATGGTATCAACAGGATGGGGCACCACCCCATTTTGCAGCTGATGTCAGGAGATACTTAAATGAAACCTTTCCTAGACGATGGATTGGGCGACGTGGGACAATAGAGTGGCCAGCAAGATCGCCGGACTTAAGCCCGTTAGAGTTTTTTTCTTTGGGGGTATGTGAAAAACGAAGTGTATAAAAATAAGCCACATACTATTGAAATTCTTAAGGATCGTATTCGAACTGTTATAATTAAGAAATATTCAATGTGATACAGTTATTAATGTGCAACAAGAGTTTTTCCATCGTCTAGGGCATTGTAGAGCTGTAAATGGTGGACATTTTCAAAATTTTATAAAGTAGTTTTCTTATTTAATTTCCTGATATGTGTTTTATATTTTATTTAGATAAACATATTTCGATAACTGTTGATTTTCAGTATAGGTTATGTTATACCAAAAATGTCTAGAATTTCATAGAGAATTCAAATCAGCAGAAAAAAATAAGGCGTTGTATTGAAAAAATCAAAGATGACAGTTGTACAACTTTTGTGAGTGACCCTGTATAGTTTAAAATAATTTGTATATATGCGTAAAAATAAATCTAAATCGACGGGTTCGAGCGTTTTTCTATTACCTTTTTAATTTCCAAGATAATGAATTTATTCCTTAATTTATCATAACCCTGTATATATATATATATATATATATATATATATATATATATATATATACTTTTTGACTTTATACAATAATGTAATTTATGGTAATATAAACTATTCTATTCTAACAACAACTCTGTATAAGCCGTATCTTTTAGCTATTACAAAGTTTCTGGATACTAAAGGTTTAAAATAAAATAATATTGTCCTATCACTCCGTTTCACAGGGATACTTACATACATATATATATATATATATATATATATATATATATATATATATATATATATACTTTTTGACTTTATACAATAATGTAATTTATGGTAATATAAATTATTCTATTCTAACAACAACTCTGTATAAGACGTATCTTTTAGCTATTACAACAAAGTTTCTAGATACTAAAGGTTTAAAATAAAATAATATTGTCTTATCACTCCGTTTCACAGGGATACATACATACATATATATATATATATATATATATATATATATATATATATATATATACTTTTTGACTTTATACAATAATGTAATTTATGGTAATATAAACTATTCTATTCTAACAACAACTCTGTATAAGCCGTATCTTTTAGCTATTACAACAAAGTTTCTAGATACTAAAGGTTTAAAATAAAATAATATTGTCTTATCACTCCGTTTCACAGGGATACATACATATATATTGTATATACCCCGAACCTATCTTCAATATTATTTGTCAAGCCCAGTATTCAAATAATGTGTCATCAATATGCCGTGTCCATTCTTCATATTGAAATCACCGAAATCTGTTTCCCGGAGTGTTACGTGTGATTACATCCTGTAACAACACCAACCCTGTATAAGCCGTATCTTTTAGCTATTACAAAGTTTCTAGATACTAAAGGTTTAAAATAAAATAATATTGTCTTATCACTCCGTTTCACAAGGGGGATTCAGGCGTAACAGTTCATGACAAAAAACTGAAAGGGTTTTGTAATGATTCATATTTCAATATTATATATTAACTTGCCTCTTAAAAGGGAAGTATGGTAATCGTGAATAAATCACCCTCCGAGATTTTTTCAGATCTTCACGTTTCAGGGTCCCTAGATGACGAAAAATATGTTTTCTCAATTCCGTCGGTCTGTCTGTTCTCTGCATAGCTAAAAAACTACTTACACGATTGACTTCAATTTTGGTCAAAAATTAATCATATGGGATGACCTGGTAACATTTTGGTAAAAATCCGACATGCCGCAACAAAATGATGGCCTAGTTAAATGCTAAAAAATTATTACTCAAAAACTAATTATCCAATTTACCTCACATTTTGCACGAAAGTCAATTATTATATGGGAATAAACTGGTATTTAACATAGCACGAAAGCTTTCACGGCTATGGTCAATTGAAAAATTATGGTTCTCGGGAGTAGGGCGTGTCAAAATGAAATCACTTTCCGACGTTTCACCTTCGATTGCACGAGGCATCTTCAGGGATCTTTACTTCACGAGCAGAGATCCCTGAAGTTTGTTTATAAAAACTGGATCTCCTACTTACAAAATCGGTAAATAACTTTCAAATATTCGTAATAATTTTACAGAAAAACCAATTCATATATTAGAAACCCTGCGAATTTTGCAGAAAAACTAAAAGCAATCCGATTAGATCCAAAAGATATCTTAATGAGTTTCGATGTAGAATGTGCCTATAAATGATTCAATTTTCATATCAAATTTATTTCACCGTAATAATATTGACAACTCACTCTTAGATCTGATTGAAGCATGTCTCACGTCAACTTTTTTTTGGTTTTCAAGGAACTTTTTATGAACAAACCTCCGGAGCAGCCATAGGATCTCCGCTCTTAACAGTAGTAGCGAATATCTTCATAGAATCTTTTGAGACGGAAGCCTTAGAGTTGTTTCCATTAAAGCCAAAATCATGGTTCAGATATGTAGACGACACTTTTGTAACCACATGGTCCAGAAAACCTCCCCGTGTTCCTTGATCATCTGAATCAACAACATGCTAATATAAAATTTACAATGGAAATTGAATGAGAAAAGTCTCGTTTCTCTTTTTAGATGTTCTTATACAAAGGAAAGGGGATGGTTCCTTAGAACACTCTGTATATAGAAAACCAACGCATACGAACAGATAGATAAATGCAAATTCCCATAATCATCCGGCACAAAAGCAATCAGTTGTTAATTTTTGGGTTTACAGAGCCTTCGCGATTTGTGACCAAAGATCTTTACAAATGGAAACAGAGAAACTGACTCAAGCTTTAAGAGGGAATGGATATTGCATTGAGGATATTAGACGATCAACTAGAAAATATAACAATCCTACTTCACGAAATGAAACTAATAAGAAGTTACCGATACGAAGTGTAGTTCTGTATTTCTTTATTTATACACGGAATCACAGATAAAATTGTAAGGTTACTTCGCCGGTCCAACATACGTACAATCCTTAATAAACACAAGAAAATTTGACAATGTTTGCGATCGCCAAAGGACATTATTCTTTTCCAAACAGAAGGAATATATACAATTCCTTGTTCCTGTGGCAATGTCTATATTGAAGAAACTGGACGATCCATATCGACTTGGCTTAAGTAAGATGTATTAGAAAAAAACAAATTGTACAATCTGCTGTATCGGAACACCAACATTCCACTGGGCAAGTCATTATTGTAAAAGAAACCAAAGTTCTTGCATCGGTTTCGGGTTTCTATAAACGTAAAATTAGAGAATCTATTGAGATTTATAAGCATTTTAACTATTTTAATAGAGATACCGGCTTCAGTCTATATTATACGTTGAAACCGATCGTTACCCTGGGTCACGGTCCGGTTAACACTACAAATAGCCGGCCTAGGTCTCTATGAGCTCATTCAGTGACCAGATCTCGCGAAGTAAAGGTCCCTGAAGATGCCTCGTGCAATCGAAGGCGAAACGTCGGAAAGTGATTCCATTTTGACATGATCTAATTCCAAGAACCATGATTTTTTAATGGAACTTAACATTTTGGTATGAATCCAAAATAGCAAAACAAAATGGCGGCTTAATAAAGTATTTAAAAAACCACTTGCTGGATTATTTTCAAATTCTGTTCAAGCATTCAGAAATAAACTAGTAAATTTGTAGTACGAATTTAAGAAGGTGAAAGAAAATAGCGGCCAAATAAAATGTTTAAAAAGTCAAAGTAAAAAAATCCTATTATTCGACTGGCTTCAAGTTGGCGATGTGTTACTGTAAAAACTAATTATTTGATTTATTTTAAATTATGCCCAAAAATTGTGTTTGGCATAGGTAGAAATTCAAAATGGTGGAATAAAATGGCGCCCAACAAAAATTGATGGAAAAAAATGTCTATTTTCCGAAGTCAATTTGGTCACACTTTTCTATTTCTAATAACGAGGGAAGTTCTGGCTACAGGAAATTTACGGTTTTTTTATTTTTAAATCAGTGGCGTGTCGTATAGGGGGCCAGGGGGGCGAATGCCCCCCCCGCCCCTATGCACTTAGCGCCTCTGGCGCCCTTTGAAAAAAAAAATAAAAAAACTAAATGTAACGCAAAAACAAACAGTGCCCTACCGTGCCCTTAGCTCTTCAAGAAAAAACAAATGTCGTATATATTATTTCTCACATTTTGTTTTTGTTTTTCAATGTTTACTTTTATTTATTAATTAAAATCTCTATTCTAAGGGCCGGTACTTTTAACTCCGGGTTAAATTATTCGGAGGATTTACCATAGATAATTGATGCAACAATATATTCCATGGTAAATATTCATCGAATAAATTTACTCAGAATTGAAAGTACCTACTGGCCCTAATGAGGTAGACATATACGTACGAAAGTTTTCATATGGGTTTGAAACTACGCTACCGCTAGACCATTGTCCATAAATACAAACACAATGGCTAAACAACTAGACATAATATAGCGTTGCGCCAGCGCCGGCGCGCCGCCCGCCCAAAAAGAAGAAGAAAGCAGTCGCGATAAACATGAATTCGGGGAATCACCGACCGAAATATAATCGATTATATTAATGTTAACCTTTCTTTTTGTGCGTGCCCTTGGCTTTGCTTGATTTTTATTAGTTTAATAATAAATTAGTGATTTTATTAATAAGTGGTGTTAAGCCTCAAGCGACAATAACAATGAATATCAATAATAAAAAACGTAAAAAGGAATCTGGAGCAGCATACCGAGCAGAACGGCAGAAAAAATTACTCCTGGCTTCGGCGTCTTCCGCAAGTATTTCTTGTCTGCAAAGAAAAGCCTGCTGACCAGTCTGCGTAAGTAGTAAAGTAGTTTAAAGCTATAGGGTAATTCACTATAAATTAGGCAATAAAAGATTATTATTAGTATTGTTTGATCCTATTCCTATGTAAGTGATGCTTAAGCTTAGCTAATAAGCAAGCAATCAAAATAATTTTTTTCTCAAAACCAAGCAAATTTCTTAAATTTTTGTTTACTAAACTTTCCCCAACTAATACAATTTTTTGAAGAAAAAAACAAAAAGTAACTCTTTCTCAATTCTTCATACTCGAATTTTATTTTAAATAAAATATGGATATATACAGGGCCTGGGTCAATTAAATTGTGTAGAAAATAATTTTTAAAATATAATATTTATGTGATAGAAACATAAAATAAAATAAATGACTGTACGCCCCCAGGTTGTAGTTATGAGTTGTCTGATACATTATTAAAAAATACGGAAAGTAGTGATGACAGCACCGATAGTAGTATTACCGACAACGGCAACGAGGAGAATATTAAAGTTATTAACAAAAATGAGGAAAACATGGTTGATGGTGAGTACCAACTGAGATTTTTAAAATAATACCTTTTCTAACATTCAACAGTTTTACTATAGTATTTAATTTTCATCCAACTAATTTCAACCCTGTTTTGCTTTTTAGATCTGAAATTAAGCCTAGTTTCCGCTTCCGCACCTACCGAAAAAGCTGATATAGAATTTCCAAGCGATCCGTTTTTATTTAAGCATACAATTACAAATCCCGAAAAAATTCGAGAAATGATTTCTATAGGCGCTTGTCAGCCAGGTTTAAATGACAATTTTAATTTTCCGATTGATTCACATAATCGGCGGTTTAAGCCAAATTGGTATAAATCAGAGGAAAAGTTGAGGAACTGGCTTATTTATTCTCCAAGGGGTAACTGCCTATTTTGTTTTTCCTGCTGGCTTTTTGCATCTTTAAATTTGACAGTATGGTCGGACCCCAAACAAGGTTTTAAGAACTTTAAAAAAGGTCCGGAAAAAATTAAGCAACACGAGGAAAGTCAGTTGCATCGATCCCTACACAACAAGTTTTTAATAACCAAACTTCGGCTTTATAAGAACTCCACCGTTATTCAAGAACAATTAAATTTTGAAAAAAAAAGAAATTGAAAGAAATAGAGATGCGTTAAAACGTTTAATTGACATAATATTATTTTTGGCCAAGCAGTGTTTACCTTTAAGGGGTCATGACGAATCCATCACAAGTAAAAACAATTATTAGCAAATCACTTGGCGAATTCCTCCGTCGTGGCCAAATATAGAAGCAATATTATTCAAAACGAGATTCTGGCACATTTATCTGAAGCAGTGATGAAAAAAATCACAGTAGAAATTCAAGAAGCGGTTTTCTTTTCTATTATTGTAGACTCAACGCTCGACTTTAACAAAAAAGAGCAAATGTCCTTATCGTTTCGTTTTGTCAATAAATATGGTGTGCCTGTAGAGAGATTCCTGAAATTTATTAATATTTCTGACGGTTCAGCAGAAACTTATTTTAAAACCATAACTGAAGAAATTAAGAACTTAAACTTAGATATTAAATTGTGCAGAGGCCAGGGATATGACGGAGCCAGTGTAATGTCAGGGCACTTAAACGGTCTTCAAGCTAAAATAAAAAATATTGTCCCTGAGGCTTTATATATACACTGCTGTGCTCATAATTTGAATCCAGTTCTAGTAGACGCTGTAAACGCTGTTACAGAAGTTAAACTATTTTTTGGGGTGTTAGAAAAAACATACGTCTTTATTTCCGAAAGCTTTCCACGAACTAATTTGTTTAGAAATATTCAAGAGCTTCGTTCCAGCGAACTGGAAAGTAAATTAACTTTAAAAAGGCTTTCAGCTACAAGATGGGCTAGTCACAATAGAGCAGTTGATTATTTTTTTGTAAATATTTCTATAATCGAAGAAACTTGTGAAAAAATTGTTTCGGGTGAAATAAGAAATTCTACTGCTCAACAGACAGCAGAAGCACAAGGTTTATTAGTCATGATACAGACCTTTAAATTTAAATTTGTTCTTTCCTTCTGGAAAGAAGTGCTGAATAAAATTAACATATTGTCCAATCACTTGCAAAAGGTTAATATCAACTTATGTACAGCTGCTCATATGATTATTGCCATAACTAAAGATCTTAAATCATTAAGAAGTGAAAAATATTTTGAAATTTTTAAAAAAGAGGCTACTATTTTGGCAAATAAATGCAATACGTCAACATTATTTTCCAATAAAAGACAAAGAAGAGTAAAAGAATTTCATGATGAAACCCAGAATGATTACCTACATCAAAATTCTGAAGATAATTTCAAGATATCAGTGTTTTATGGTACTTTAGACATTTTAAATGGTACGCTAGAGAATCGGTTTGAAGACTTCCTTAATATATGCCAAAAATTTAATTGTTTATTGGATATGGACGTCAATGATGACAATTTAAAATGTCTTATGGATCTACAGATATTGTACCAAGCGGATGTTAAACCTACTCTAGTTGAGGAATATAAACATTTTTGCAGTTTATTAAAAGAAATTAATGCTGATGACAACAAACTTGCCCCTGATGAATATTTAACATTTTTAATTTCCAATGACCTGGAGTCTTCATATCCATCTTTATGTGCATTACTGAGGATATTTTACACTATAGTCACCAATAGTGCTGGTGCAGAACGATCATTCAGTAGACTGGGAAGAATTAATAATTACCAGAGGTGCACCAGCACACAAGATAGAACCAATTATTTATCACTTCTTAGTATTGAAGCAGACATAGCCCAGGATTTAAATATTGACGAAATAATTGATTCTTTTAAATCGGTTAAAACAAGACGCTTGAATCTTTGAAATAACTGTTTTGTATAATATGTACTAATTTTTTTAATAAACAAATTTACAAAAAATAGTATATTGTGTAACAAGTGCGTGAAGTTAACTTTTATACACGAGTGTGATGTTTGTGGCCCGAGCCGAAGGCGAGGGTCACAATATCACACAAGGGTATAAAAGTCTTCACGCACGTATTGCACACTATACTTTTTCTACAACCGTAAATAATACAAGTACGAAATAAAATTAAACTATTTAATTTTCTCCTTTATATAATACAAATTAAACTAATGAACTATTTATTTAATTTTCTGTTTTATAATAATTGTAACTTTTTAATAGAACTTATAGTTAAATTATTTAATTTTCTACTTTATAATAATTGTAACTTTTTAATAGAAATTATAGTTAAATTATTTAATTTTCTTCTTTATAATTATTGTAATTATTAATAGTAATGTTGCAATTTGTTAGATTACTAAATTTAACTTCTGTAGCCTCCTTTGATGATGATTTGTTAATAATATTGCTGCTTGTGATCGAGGTCATATTTGGATTTTGAACTGACAAAAGTCTATTTGAAATATCATTTTTCTTGTTAAGGGAATTTTCAGCTACCCTTGAAGATTTCCAACCGCCGTGTTGTTTTAACATTAGTAAATCTGCACCGGTTTCAACTAGCAAGGAAGCAGATGATCGTCTGAAACAATGGCCTGTATATTTTTCTGGATGTGGTAGTTTTAAAAATTTTGCTATTTCACTAGGCAATTTTCCAAATTTGTTTATCCCGACGACTTGGCGAGTACATTTTCCTCCTTGATACTTGATGAAGAATTTGTTTTCTTGATAATTTTGGGGACGAAGGGCGGCATATTTTCTGTATAATTAATTCTAAATGCTCGGTAATGGTAAAATTTCTTGTTATTTTGGTTTTTGTATCAGGGACGGATACAACAAGAACACTTCCTAAATCTTGAATATCGCACATTTTTAGCTTATAAATTTCGCTTCTTCTTAGAGCACCAGGAATCCCAAATATTAATATCACTTTGGTTAATAAAAAAACTTCGTCAGGAGCCTTATTTATGAACTTGAAAATTTGTCTTTCTCCAATATTCGAGATTTTTGTGGAATACATCCTTCATTCTTCCGTTTTAAAAATGCATGAACTTTTGGATATTTACCAATGTCAATGTTATTTTTAATGCTAATAGTACTTTTTAGCATTCAATAATGACTCCATAGTGTTGATGATTTCACATTTTTTGACAATTCTGATAAATATGCGAGTAAAACATTTTCAGAAAAGGTTTTAATATTGTTCTTACTGCGCCAGGTCATAAATTTATTGTACGTGTTTTCATAAATTTCCTTTGACTTCTGAGGTAACAGAGAATTACTAGCTGTTTTCGCTGCTTCCGTAATATCTGGTTACACATTTCTATATCAGAGTCCATAATTATTGCTTATTATAACTTAAAATAATAAACTGTTCAAATATATTCGAACTTAAAGTGTCTATTTTAAACTGTTTGCATTGGCAATTTGACAACTCGTTACCATGACAACGATACAAATTGCGAGGCATTATTACCATGCCCGGTGTAAAATTAATGGCGGCCCATGCATTTCTTATTGACGGTGCGTGATTTAAATCCTTTAGGAAAGCATTGTATTTCACGCAGGAAAACAAGCTTTAGCTACTGCAATCAGTGTGTAAAATAGGATTTTAAGGACGGTTGTAGAAAAAAATTTTTACTTTATTTGATCCTTTATTGATCATTGCGCCGCCCCTAAAAATCATCGCCCCCTCCGCCCTTTTAACCACGACACGCTACTGTTTTAAATATTTTTTAAAGGTTGGAATAATTATTTCTCCCAAGAAAGACGAACTTCAGATGAAAGCAGTGAGCCATGAAACACACTATTTTTTACAGGGATATTAATTTTTTCGATTTTTATTCCATACATGAATAATAATATTTTGATTTTTGTAACCAAGCAAAAAATGCCCGTATCAAAAGAGACGCTGTTTAAAAGCCACAATATTGTAAAGTTCTAGGCGCCGCATTTTTATATTGCTTTCTGGCTTCGGTATTAGACGGATTAAGATAAGCGGTGCTGGAGAATACATATTTACATGACGTAAATGGTTCATACCATTTAAAAGAAAAGCGTATGTAAGGAAAAAAACATAATAATTGTTTTATTATACAGGCTGATTCTTAACAAATGTAGAAAATTGTAAGAAACATTTTTTAAAACAATTTTTTCTTTTTTTTTTTAATTTTGATTTTTGTAAAAACTCCAATTAACATCCACAATATTGAAAGTTCTGTTTTATATTCACACAAGTCAGTCAGCCTTGAGACCGTTACTCCAAGAAATTTTGAAACTTTATATTCAACAAGTCATATATATATATATATATATATATATATATATATATATATATATATATATATATATATATATATATATATATATATATATATGTTGATTTTTAAACCTTCACGGATGGAAAAATACAATGTGTTTTCATTCCGGGTGTACATCCGTTCACTACTGTCGTTCTGAAAAGAACAGTTTTGTTGATGTTTCGCCAAAATCACATTTGTTATTTTCGAAGCTTTATTTCTCGCGTCCGAATAGAGACTGAAGTGTTGGTGACTGCGACGCTTCCTTTTATACCCCCACTCGGGGCCGAAGGCGTTGGTCGTTATTTACAAACAAACAAACAAACAAAAGTATGCTTTATTGCCGCAGAAAAATTTTACAATTTTATGGACAAAGCAAAATATACCTAAAAATAAGACATATAAAAACATTAATCGAAAATAATTTCGACAGGTCAGTGCTTTTTTTTTAAAAATGTAAATTATCAATTTACCAAATCGTAAAACACACGTTAGAATATAACATAACATTGCAAACAGTAAATGAATCATGATAACCTTATAAAAGTAAACAAACACACATGTACGAGGTGAATAATTTCGATGACATTGAAATCAAAATTGCAACTATGCGACCTTAAACTCTATGTTATTATAGTTATACAAATAATTGTGATGTTAAACAGAAGGTATATTGAACTAGTGTAGAATGTAGTATACAAAAAGAATTAAATTGTTTTTAATCCAATACCTAACAAAAATAATTAAGTTTTAAGTGAATGTTCGACAGTTCTTTTCCCTATATAATGATTTACAAAATTCTATGCTATGAGTTAGGACATGACTCACAAAAGATTTAAGTAAACAAGCGAGTTTAGTGACAATTTAAAGAGACTTACTCACTGAAAAAAAAAATCATTAACGCTGTAAAATGGTCTCTCAATGAGGTATGCTTTGGTGTTTTTTCGAAATTGTGCAAGCATAGGGATAGATTTTAAATGTACTGGCAGATTGTTGTAAAGTTTTATGGCGTTGTAAATAATTGATTTTTTTATTAATTCTGTGGAAGGAATGGGAAGATAAATATCATGCCTAGAGTTTCTGGTAGGGTATACATGTTGTGGCCTTTCTGGGAGGGTGTTTATATGTTTTCTCAGCAAACATACCGTTTCCAAAATAAGTAATGCAGGAAGTGTTAATATTTCATGTTTTTTGAAATAGTATTGGCAGTGAGCTCTATTATTTAGACCAAACAAATAACGAATGGCTCTCTTTTGAAGCATAAAAATACTACGAAATTGCTCGGTGGTACAGCAGCCCCAAAAGGGAAGGCCATAGCGGAGGTGGGATTCAAATAAAGAGAAATAAGTAAGTCTGGCAGAAGGAACGTCTAGTTCTTTTGAAACTGATCGAATGGCGAAGCAGGCGGTAGAAAGTTTTTTAGTTAAGGTGTCAATATGATTAGACCATTTTAGGTTGCTATTTATATTTAAACCCAGGAATTTAACCGACTCTACGTATTCAATATTGCTGTTATGTACCTGAAGTGGTTGTAAAGTTCCCTTATAAGATAACGCCACCGTTTTATCGACGTTAAAACAAAGCATATTGGAATCGGACCAAGCCTTAATTATAACCAAGTCTTTGGAGATACTAGAGTGTAAAGACGTATCAAAATCACTCCATGTTATGCTTGTGTCATCAGCAAAAAGGAGATTCTTCCATTAATTTTAAGGTTCGTGATATCATTAATGTATAACAAAAAAAGAATAGGTCCCAAGACTGAACCTTGAGGGACTCCACTTGTAATCAACTTACAATCAGAATCGGAACCATTAGCCCTTACAAGTTGTTGCCTTTTTCCAAGATAAGATTTGAACCAATTTAAAGAAGTACCACGAATTCCATAAAAATTTAGTTTGTTTATCAGAATTTCATGACTAACACAATCAAAGGCTTTAGCATAGTCACAAAAAACTGAGGCAGTTGGGTGGTTGTTATTGAGAGATAAGTAGACGCCTCTAAGCAACGTGAACATGGCGTCACTGGTGCACTTGTTGGGTAGAAATCCGAACTGCTCCGGGGATATTATCTAATGTTTCAGGAGAAATGGCATAAGACGGTTCTTCAGTAGCCTTTCGATGATTTTTGATAGCACTGGTAGTAGTGCAATTGGGCGATAATTGCAAGAGTTAGTTTTTTCGCCGCCTTTATGAAGTGGAATAATTATAGCTGTTTTAAGGCAATCAGGGAATACACCTTTTATAAAGGACTCATTTATTAATGTTGTAAGGGCCTCTATGACTGGGAGTGGCAAGTTCAGGAATATTCTAATTGATAGGCCATCAGTGCTACACGAAGATTTACTTTTGATATTATGTATTACCTTCAATAGTTCAGTGTTGCTAACGGGACTTAAGAAAAAGCTATCAGCTAAATTTTTTGAAGGAGGGAGAAACGAAAGAGGGTCCAAACTTGGCGAGATACTAGAGGTAACATTTTTGCTTACATTAATAAAATAATCATTTAGATCATTAGCCCCTGGCAAGATCTGAGTCACAGGGTTTGATTTGTTTCTGAGGTTATTGATGATGGACCAGGTTTCTTTTGAAACGTTATTAGAGTTTGTTAGACGTTTTCGGTAGTGTAATTTTTTTGCTGACTTAATAAGAGTAGTGTAGATCCTCCTATAATTAGAGATATAGTCGAGAATAAGAAAGGAGCCGGTGAATTTTTTATATATGAGAGCGAGCGCATATTTTTAGCAGAAATTCGTATTCCTTTCGTGGTCCACGGTTTATGCCGCTTAGGTTTGATATTCTTAAGCGGGAAGGCCTTGTTAAAAGCACTTAAAGTTTTATTTAAAAAAGTTCTGAAGTTTGTGTTGACATTATCAGATTCAAAATTCCAATTGGTGTTAAAGCAAATATTATGAAATACTGAGAAATTTGCGGCCGAGAAAATTCTGCCCCGATGGCGAGATCTTGGTAAGGGCCTAATAGGTAAACTAAACCTGGAAATTACCGCCTCGTGATCGGAAAGACCTCAGTTATAGACCTGTGATTGCACCTCTGATGGAGAAAAATCAGACGCCATGTAATCGATGATAGAAGAAGAGTTTTTTGAAATTCTATTTGGCGAGGATACATGCATTGAAAGACCGAAAGAGTCGAATATAGAAATTAGATATTTCTGGATGGCACAAACAGTAGCATAGTCAATATTTATGTCCCCGCATAGAATTTTTTTACCTTTAATCGGTAGGCTGTCTAGCAAACTTACCTGGCTATTTAAAAATGATTGTACATCAGAGTTTGGTGATCTATAAATACAAATTACATAAAGATCAAGGTTTTGATTATATACTATAGAGAATTCAAAAGAGCTATCCGCTAACAAATGATCATATTTAGATACCGACATGAAATCTCCATTTAGGGATAGAATCAGTGTTCCCATGAGCTGAGTTTTTCTGTCATATCTAGCTACTGTGGTATACCTCTCAATATAAAAGGGTTCGTTTAGATTCAGCCAGTGCTCAGTAATTGCAACAAGTTGGGGGAACTCCAATTCTTCCAGAAATAGGTACAACTCGTCAGTTTTATTTCTTAGAGAAGCAATATTAATTAGAACCATATTAAGACTAGTAACAACAGGAAGTTTGTTATGTTTTCCTGATGGTGTTGTTGTTGTTGCGCTAATTGCGTTTGAGTTTTTGCGATTTTAGATTTGTCGATTATTGTCTTCCATACTGTTGGTAGTTTTAATGATTCGTCTCTTTTATTCAAATCACCTTGTTTTTCAATTTCTATTCATATATATATATATATATATATATATATATATATATATATATATATATATATATATATATATATATATATATATATATATATATATATATATATATATAGTGAGTGGGAGGGTAGTCACGACCGAACTAGTTGAATACAAAAGTTTCAATTTTTTTCTTGGGGTAGCGGTCTGGGGCTGAAGTAAAACTCGTTTTTTACATACGCCGAGCTTTCGGAAATGTATTGTTTCCTTTTTCAAGGCTACCATACAAAACAGAACTTTACAATATTGCACCAGCTCTTTAAATTAAGCTTTAATGTTTTTTTATTATTGAAAATTCTATAAAATATCTGTATAAAGATATCAAGGAAGAGAGATGAAAGATTTTAACATTTCTGGTTGACTGAAAAATGTCTTTTTGAATTATTACTTTCATTTTCTAGTTTCTGTGCCTACATTTTACTTAACTACTTAATTTAATTACTAATTCTATGTTTTATTTGTGGTAAATTATGCTTGTTAAAAATATTAGATTCTCTACATTTATGTTCAAATTAGTTTACGAAAATTAATTCTTAAATTTAATTAATACTCTAGAGC
>JAUTXW010002792.1:0-111975 GCA_030620095.1 Kuschelorhynchus macadamiae
TTTTCCTTTTCTGTTTTCTTGAAAGCCAATCACAACATGACGAGGAGCTTCTAGTTTACTAGTTGTTTTTACCGGCCATGTGTGACGGGTTGTTTCGGTTAGAGAAGAATATTCAACAAGTTCCCAACTCCTGAATCCTATCAATATATCTTTATTTGATTCTAATATTTTTGATAGAGCAAGTTGTTGTGGCATATCAACTAAAATGTGAGGAACTTTCCAATAAATTTTATCGAAAGTAACCAATGGAGTGTCAGGAGCAGTAACAAGGTGTGCCGGATCTTCTTTGAAAATAACACCATCTAAATCATCAGTTGATCTAATAAGAACCAATTCCTGTTTCATATTCATAATAATTTTTCTGTAATCTTCAAAAATCCTAAAAGCATTTTTAGTGGTATGGATACGGAGAATTTTCCATCATTATCAACTAAAATTGTATCACCTTCTTTCCGATGTGGAAACCAACCTGCATTTTCCAGTTTTAAACTTTCGTTGGTATTGTGAGAAAGGTAGCTTTTTAAGGTTGATGCTAATCCAACATTTCTTATTGAATCTATAGTAATTCCGTTTAGTTCATAGCGGATTTCTCTGAACAAAAAGGCTATACCATTGTTAATAAATAGCAATTCTTTCTTATATTTACCTTCTGTATTAGTTAATTTTCCTTCGATATAAAGTAAACTATCTGATGGTAGAGTGTAAGCATCGAGTTCTTGAATTGGGATCCTTATTTCATCATTGTAATCGAATTTTGAAGAAATATATGGTTGATATGTGTGAAGCTCAGAACTGACGATGGAATTGTCTACATAAAGCTTTTCGTTTACGTTTAATATGTTCATTATTTTAAAACAGTGAAACCCAAGGATGTGAGAAATTTACGATTATCTCGTCTTAACTTGTTGGTGTTGGATTTGTTGATAGTGGTAGGGGCAAGTCTCATCCCAAGGGCTCTATTATATCTAACAACCATTTTATATTTCACTTGTTTGTAAATGCAACCTTACTGTTATAGTTTCTCCTCTAAAACTGATAAGTTCTCCGTCTTGATCAACTATTTTAACTGTTATATTGTTAATTGCTTTGACGCTAACTGGAAAATACAAATGGGCAAAGGAGATTCAACTATTTTATACCCTGGAGCTACAGTTGGATAAAACTGGTGAATAATATGAACAGGTTTACCATTATTGTAAGAACCGACACAAATATTACAGTCAATACAAATAGCATTCACCTTAGTTATTTTTGCAACATTATCTGATTCTTCCTCTTTCATAGCTTCTAGTATCCTGCTATTAAAACCCAACATTTTTCCTATCGAATCTTCCTTGGTAAAATCAATTATTCTACTACACATTAAAAAAGTTTTTAGAGTATTAACATTTGCTTTTAAAAGAAAAAAAATTTTTTCATTCGGAAATAAATCTTCTATACTTTCTCTTATGTATGTTTCTATATCTGTAATGTCATAAGTTCCGTCGGGAATAACAATTACTTTATTATCTATATAAAATTTATTATATCCTTCTTTTATATTGGGGATAGTCATAAACGTTTCAAAATCAGCTAAACCCAGGTAATATTGTTTTTCATCCTCTAAATATATGGGCGGATTAAAATCAGCAGACAAAACAGAACTGTTTCCTGATATGGCAATTGTGGTAGACATTGCAGTTTATTTATGAATGAGATATTACAATAAATAATGAGTTTATATATTTTTTTGCAAAAATTTTAGGGATAGTTGACCACAGTTATATGAATTAAATTTTTGTTTATTTTCATAAGTATAAAATACATCCACTTTGCCATTCGAATTAAAATATTTGAGAAGTTCTAAAGGTGGTTTTAAATTTCCATAACTATCAAAATATATTACATTTTTGTTATTTTTAATATAAGCAGTCCAATGAGATCCTTTATTTTGTTTTTTATCCAAATTTACAATACCACATTCTTTCAGATTAATTTTTTTTGGAAGTTCATCGAGCATAAAAACACCTCTAAAGCCAGTTATTTTTAACAGCTTTACATATTTAATAATATCATTGTTCGTAAGTGCTCTTTTTGGAAAACTTATTTTGAGTTTTTTTTTTGTCTGATTGCTTTCATTTTGACGGATCCTCCTTTATAAGGTCTAATAAATAGTCCCTTTCCTTTATATGGTCTAATATATAATCCTTTACCTTCTTTAGAAGCATTTTCCATTGCAATATTATGTCTATGTATTTCTTCTAGTTGCTGTTTAGCTGCTTTAGCATCATTTACTGCCTTAGCAATTCCTGCCGCGCCTCCACCTAGTGCACCCAGGGCGCCAAGAATGGGAAACAAAAGAGGTAGAAATCCTCCAATTTTTTTGGGTGTTCGAATGATACGTTTTTTTCTCAATTTAAGTTTACCCCCTTTTTGTATTTTTTAATCCCAAACCGAACTTTCTTTTACCCTTCATTATTCCTGCAACACTTAAAGCTGCAATTTTTTCACCAATAGAAGAATCTTTAGCTTTTACCCTATCCCAGGCTTTTTTTTCTAATATTTGGTCAGATATGTGTCTTTTTGATAAATCTTCAGTCTGAGAGTAAGATATATCATGTTCTTTGCAAGCGGAATCCAATGGATTTACACCAACGTCACCTCTAGTTAATCTTTTTTCCAAGTTGGTGCCGGGACCACAATAATTATATCCTGGTATATGAACTTCGAAAGGTAATTTACTAATTAATTTATTTACTAAACCAGAGCCTTTTCTATTACGTCTTTTAATAGTTTTTTTCAACTTATGACGACCCACAGTCATTGAAGTTCTTTTTATACTAAAAACACATTGACATTTTTCTGGTATAAATACTTTTACAGCTAAAAATATTTACTAGTGTGATTAAGAATGAGGATTGAAAAACAAAAATTCTCATTACCAGTAAATAATCATGACGAAAAAATTTTAAGTAAACAGTTGAGAAAACATGGTGACTTATTTTGCGGTGGTTCAAAAAGAGGGCTTATAGTTGGTTGCAGTGGTAGCGGTAAAACCAACGTTATGCTTACACTGCTCGAGCATCCTAATGGAATTAGGTTTGAAAATGTCTATGTTTATTCAAAGTCATTAGATCAACCAAAATATGAATATTTAAGGAAGTTGTTAAAGCCTATGAAAGAAATTGGATACTTTGAATATGATAGCGATGAGAACATTATTTCACCTCATGAGATAAAGCCAAATTCCGTTATCATTTTTGATGATATTCCTTGTCATAATCAATCTATTATTAGGGACTATTTCACGCATGGAAGGCATAGAAACACCGATTGTTTTTTTATTTTTCAAGGATATTCCTCAATCCTTAAACGTCTAATTCGAGAAAATGCAAACTTATTAATTTTATTTAAACAGGACTGTTTGAGTTTAAAACATATATATAATGACCACTGTATATTGGATATGACATTTGATCAGTTTAAAAATATTTGTGCTAACTGTTGGATGGATCCATATGGCTTTCTTGTAATTGACAAAGATTGTGAAGTAAATCACGGCAGATATAGGAGTAAATTCGATTCCTTTATATATTTATAAAAGTAAAAAATTTGCAGTTTTATTTCATTTAAAACTTGTACAGCATGGATAAACGTTTAGCTCGAGAATTAATAAAATCGAGACAAGCCGTGAAGCAGAAATATCAAAGCTTGAAATTAGCTACTTCTACTGCTCAGTCCGAATTAGAACAAACTTATAGACCAATAACACAACCACTTAAACAGCTAATTTCAAGTATTGGTAAATCCGAACCATTCGATTTAAAAGAAGAAAGAGTTTCAAAGTATGAAGAATTCAAAACACCTACAAAGCTTTATAAAACATCAACTCCGACGAAAAATATTCAGAAAACAGGAAAAACTCCGTTACTCCCTACAGAACTACCAACATTTTTAAATGACAGTAGTATCACTTCTTCCTCTCCTGTAGTACAACCATTGTCATCAACTGTTATAGCAGAAACTTCAGATCCTTCTAGTGACACAACAACAAATTTAAACTTGTCAGACATATTGGAACAAACTAGAAAAACAATTCAAACCTATGTTGGTACACCATCATATAAAGATTACTTAGCAGATTTTCATGAATTACCCAGATCATATATTGATGAGGGTGTGAAAGATACACAACATAAATTTGACCATTATTACGGAATAGTTCATGACCTCGAAACGGATAAGTTTTCTTTTGGTTTAACACAGATACCGGTAGAAATTATTGGAAAGGACATTAAAGTGGGAGGAATAACGTACACAGGCACGCCAGGTTTATACGAATTGCTTTTCAAAAAAGAACCGATAGGTTATAAGAAGGAAGATTTAGATAATTACATGAACATTCTAGCTAAAACAAATGTATATCGTAGGAATTTTGATTCAAATGAACAAGTTCAAGGAAATACATCACACAAATATGTTACAATAATAGGACCATATTTACAAAGAAAGGGGATTACAAAGACAAAAACCTTGCCAAGATTAGTTACAGCATTTAACAAACCACAACCTCCGTTTAGAACAACTAGAGCCAAATCTACAGGAAAGGGATTAATTTTGAAAACAAACAGATCAAATACAGACTATGTATACTGGAATAATGTAAACGAAATTGTTGATAGGCTACGTTTATTAATTTCATCAAGTGATGCGGGAAATAATGCTCATAGTAACGAGATTATCTCTATTATTGAAGAATTAAGAGAAGATAAAGTAATACTATAAATAACAGCTATCAAATATAATCATATTTATTGTTTAATGAAAGCTCAACATGACAGTTGATAAATTTGGACGCCATATTTCAAAACAAAATCAAGAGAGAATAAGTGACATTAATAATTTAAAAAGGAGATTAGGTGAAAATGAAACAAATAATGAAATCTTTGCTAAAAAGCTTAAGGTTTTTGATGAAAATTTTTTAAAGTATGAAAACCAGATTAAAGTATGTTATACCTCAATTGAAAACGTTAATAAACAGTTGCTAACGCTAAATCAAATAAGTAAAGATTTGCAATTTTTAAATGAACATGTTAAAAAGGAAGACAAAAAATTAAGTGATGATATCAACAAAATTAATAAAATAATGGAAACAAATATAAGAGAAGTAATAATTGAAAAACACAAGGAAAAAATTAAACAATTAAGAACTTTTATAAAAAGGTTAGATGATGAAAAAAAAAGAAATCAAAATAGCATTCTTAACAGTAGAACAATTGACCAACTCACTTTGGAAGAAAATCAACAATATATTTCCTTGGAAAATATAATGTCCAGTGTAATTAAGAAATTAGAACAAGAATTAAATAAAACAGAGGAGGAATTAAAAAATAGTGATAGTAGATCAACTACTTTCTTAACTGGAGAGATAAAAAAATCCTTTAATGCGTTAGAAAAGGAGATTACTAAAATTAGTAAAATTTTAAATGAAAAAAGTTATACAATACAAATTGATAAATTGAATGAATGGGAAAAAACATATAAAAGTTATATTTCGAATTATTACAAAACATAGAAAGTGAACTTCCTTAAAATTGAATAAACAAGTTTGTTGTCATGACAACCGTTAAACAGCAAGTCGTTAATGAATTACATAAACCTGCTAGAAAAAACTACAAACGCAGAAGGGTGGTAGTGAAAGGGTTAAATGATCTTTTTCAAGCTGATTTGGTTGAAATGTTACCCTATGCCAAATTTAATAAGGGATTTAAATATATCTTGATTACCATAAATGTATTTTCTAAGTATGTTTGGGCCGAACCGTTAAAATCTAAATCTGGAAAAGACGTAACAGCGGCAATGAAAAAAATATTAATCAGTGCAAAAACTCCACCAAAAAACTTGCAAACGGATAGAGGAAGAGAGTTTTTCAATGTAAATTTTCAAAATTTGATGCAACAATTTCGAATTAACCATTATAGCACGTTTTCCAATTTGAAAGCGAGTATAGTAGAAAGAGTGAACAGGACTTTAAAGAATAATATGTGGAAAATATTTAGCATTCAAGGAAATTACAAATGGTTTAATATATTAGCGGATATTGTAAAAGATTATAACAATACAAAACATTCTTCAATAGGAATGAAGCCAAAACAAGTAAATAAAACAAATGAAAATAGAATCTTGAAATCTGCATTTACTCATGCTAAAACGTTAGATATAAAATCTCCAAAGTTTAAAGTGGGTGATCACGTACGAATAAGCAAGCATCGAGAGGCATTTTCAAAAGGTTACACACCAAATTGGTCAAATGAGATATTCCACATTAAAGAAGTTAAGATGACAAACCCTTGGACATATTTAATTCAAGACGAAGATAATCAGGACATTCTGGGTGGTTTTTATGAGCAAGAATTACTAAAAGTAAAGCATACCGATGTGTATCTTATTGAGAAGATTTTGAGAAGGAAAGGAAACAAAGTTTATGTGAAATGGTTAGGACTTGATAAAAAATATAATACATGGATTGATAAAAAAAATATTGTTTAATTAAATTGAAATTAAATTTTAGTTAAATTTGTTTTATTTCTGTTCCTCACTTTATGCTTTAGCTGATACAAATTACAAAGTCTTAATGTGCTAATTAATTTCAAATAAAATTCACATTTACTAAACTAAAATTTTATTAAGTAAAACATCAAATACAATTTTTATTAAAACGTGTCAAATATATTTTATTTCTATGTTCCTCAGATAATATCGAATCTAGAATAAGTTTACAATCATTTATTCTTTTTTCAAAACGGAGTCTATCTAAGTACCACATCTGAAAGTTACTCCTACGGGCTTGTCTGTAAGCAAAGCTCCACTTCACTAACACATGCACCTTATTGTTCTCTTCCAGAAAAGATATTGTTTTCTTCGTAATATTTTCTTTTTGATCCATTTTCATTGTTTTCTTCGTAATATTTTCGTTTTGTTCCATTTTGCTTCAATTTGTTTTCCATTTGTTCAGGATATAAAGCAAGTAATTCCATCATAGTTGAAACATTTTCACTGTTAGGATTTTCTGTTGGACTTATTATATTATAAACATGCGTACACAAGTCGCCACAATCAGATGAAATATTATTTTGAAATATTTTGAAATATGTATTGAATTCTTGCCTTTTAAGTATAGATAATCTATAATCAATAATTTCCTTTAATCGCCACAAATTGTCCAAAGACTCTTGTCCTAAGTATATGAAGTGTGGGCCTTTTGTAATTTGTAGAACAGGGGTATCATTTATTTTCTGAACCTGCAGATGAATGTTGTTTATATTCACACTGGTTTGATCAACTTGAGGAAAGTAGAAATTGTTTACAATAATTCCTTGATGAACACAAATGTCTTTCCAATTTTCTTCGGTTAGTGCGATTGAAAATCCAGTTTTTCCACCAATTACAATTTTTGGAGAAAAATCATTTAAACTAATGCCAACAAGAACAAATTTTGACAAAGAATTATTTAAAAAATAAATTTTTGAATTAAGAAGCGTTTCCAAAGGTTTATGAACCACGGCGTTGTTCATAATGACTAAACGAGACTGAAACATATTGTGTTATTCTTGTACTTAAATATTCTCATCCCCACTTTCTTTAAAGTTTCGTTTAAAATGGATTAATGAAAAAATAGATTTCCAGTTTGAAATTTATAATAAAGATAAATAATTAAAATGGTAATGTATAAAAATAATGCAAAGTTTAATGTAACACTAATGATGGAAAAGTAATAATTTTTGAATCCGTCATAATAATTGGTACAGTTGGGGGTTAAAATTTGTAACTGATTATTTTTAAACTCTAACCTTTCTATCCAATTTGTATCAAAAATAGATCGATTTGGATAATGATACAAAATTTTAAAAAATTTACTTGCATTTTCATTTCCATTTATTCGTTCCATCCAACTAATTGTACTATTGTTAATTAATCCAATTTTCATAAATTTACAATATTTACTTAGAGTGACGTCTGTTTTATTAGAAAAACATATTTCACACTGTGTTACGCCAGGGGGATGATGAACATAAAAAACATTTTGGAAAATAAAATAAAGAAGAATAAATTGAGATCTACTG
Source organism: Kuschelorhynchus macadamiae (assembly GCA_030620095.1). Lineage (NCBI taxonomy): Eukaryota > Metazoa > Arthropoda > Insecta > Coleoptera > Curculionidae > Kuschelorhynchus > Kuschelorhynchus macadamiae. Next base: position 8,103 of record JAUTXW010002792.1, read on the forward strand.
ATAGTCATTAAAACAAATTAATAATAATATTCCAAATTTATTAACATTAAGCAGATACTTTCACCACGAAAGCAAAAGCAGTTGTAAAAAAATAACAATAAAATACTTAATTTAAATATATGTAAAAGTTCATAAATAAGGATATTAATAATACTATATAAAATGTGTAGCTTGAAGACTTATTTTGAATGGTTACAATTATTCGATTCCTATTTTTCCATAAACAGTTATTTAAATCACAATTCCTAGCAAATTTCTTATGCTCCACAATAGGATCATCATAACTTAACCAATCAAAAATTTCAATACCACAATAAAAACATTTACAAATATCATTGATTGAAGTATAGTAAAAGCCAGCTCCAGCTAACACTTCTGGTCTCAATTTTCCTTTCCATTTTTTAAAAGTGGAAAGTCGTTTTTCATATGTTTTAAAATAACTGTTATCAATTTCTTTGTCAAAAGTTTCTAAGCACATTTTGTGAAAGACTTATGAAGACTAACTTTGGTTTCAAAAACAACAAATTTAAATACCTTATAATATCTACATAAATATATCTAAATCTTCATGTTCTGCATTCCATTGATACAAAGCAATATCTTGGTGTCCCCAAGCTAATGTATTAAAACTATAGGGAATTTTATACCGCTTATCATCTTCGGAACTCAAAGCCAATTTATTAATTAACTCTGTAAAAATTGTATGTTGTCTAGATCGAAAAACATACATTGAACAAAAGGTTTTAGAATGATTTTCAACAACATCTTTATAATGAATAAAATCCAACTGCTTTTTAATTGCACTTTTTTTAACACCTTTTGCTTTTTTTGTTAAACTGTTTTCCGTTTTAATACAATATGCTTTTGCTCCAGTACCAAAGAAAGTAGTAATGGGTTCACCAGCATATTCATCTTTGAATTTTCCTATAACTGACTTTGTAATAGGCATTTCATGAATATTATTAAATTCATAATTAGATGTGTCAAATTTGTGAATATTTTTTATCATGTCAGAATAAATATTTGGAGTTGTGACTTCTAAAATGAACGAATCGGTATCGGTGTATAAAAGTGAAATATTTTCCTGATAAAGAGGTTTTAAAAAATTATAAAAGAAATCATACATGACAGTTTTAGATATATCTAATATTGAGAAGCCTACATATATTGGTTTATTGTAAGTAACTTGAATCTTTTGCATTTGAATAGCTACCAAGTTTTCAGAAAATATTGTTAAGTCCTTGAAATATGGTTTTGCAATTAAATTCTCAGCACCATCTTTTCTTCTATTTTTTTCCCACTCTGTAACAAGTCTTACGTCAATTCTCCTATCAACATTTTCCATAGTCTTGCCATAAATACTATTATTTGCCAACTTGTAAGTATTACGATCAAATTCATTCTTTGAATCATTTCTTAATCTTGAATTCAAGTCTATATATTTTTTCAACCAATCAGATTGAGAAAACTGTAAAACTCTATGAACTTTAGTTAACTTGAGTCCATGTTCCAAACATTGTTTTAATAATTGATAGTGAATAACATATTTTGATTTATCATTTAAATTGGGTATTAATTTTATGCATTTAGAATTTGGCGGTTTAAAGTTTTCTGGACAAAACGGAAAATCGTTATGATAGGAATGTAGACTTGTAGGATATTCTAAATCAACTTCTAAAACATATCCCTTATTAGATTTTTTAGAAATATTCATAATATTTAAATCATTGATTTCTTTATCTGTTAACCAAACAAAATCTCCCGTTGGAATGTGCTGTGACATTGCATAACCATACAAATTTGTTGCATCATAATAAATTATGTATTTAGTTGGCTTTAAAGGATCAAAATTTAAAAGAAATGGATTATTAGCTTCAGATTTTCTACAAATGCAAGAGCTCACACCACCGCGAACGCTTTTTTTGAAAAAGTGTATCATATCTGGATCAGTTAACAATTCTAACTCTATTCCAGTATAACGCAAACACGCCTCCCAAGATAAACCTGGAAAAGTGTAAAAATGAGCTGGATCGAGCTTATATGTGGATAAACAAGTGCTTCTAAAATTTTCAAAAATATCTGCCAAAAGTAAAGTATCAGAGAGTAAGTAAACGTCGGAGTATTGACCAAGAGATTCACATTTAAACAATTGCCAAACCTTTACAGCTCTTTGGTATTCTGCATCACTGATGTGCTCATCCGTTAAAGTATTATAAAATTGGTCTTTTTGAGGTAAAGTTGTTTCTTCTAATTTTAAATAATCATCAATATAATTGTAAGGAAATACACCTTTTTGCCGAATAAGTTTAAATCTTTCTTCATCATTGAAAATTTTTTTTATTTCCTTACATTGTTCATCTTTTAAGCTTTCAGAGAGTTTTGATAAAGAATGGGATAGAAATTGAAAAGAATCAATAAACCTTAATGATATATTTTTTTTCTTAGCCTTTTGTGTCTTTTTATCAAAATAGTTATCCACATGAATAAGCTTTTCAAATGAAATATATTTTTCCTTGTTTTGTGCGATAACTGTTAGTTGTTCTTTGTTTAAGCATAATTTTTTAAGAAATAGATGAGAATCATAATTACGCAAATTATGCAATATAACTGGAATAAAGTTAGGTATTCTGTAATTTATGTTGCAGAGTGAATGAGCTGGACCTCTATAAAGACCGGTTATATGACAATGATCTGCAACCCTGTCATTTAAAAGAGGTTTATTACAAATATGACAAACTGTTTCATAGTTATGATAAATTTTGTCCAGTTCGTTCAAAGGAATCATCTTTTTAGGAGTCTTTAAATATTTATTGTATATGTTATACACATCTCTTTCTAAAGAATTTATAAATAATGTATCACAATTTTGACCTCTATATTTTTCAAATTTAGAATAATTATCGTCGAATGAACATTTAATGTAATAGGCAAATGAATGTGGAATATGTTCATATTGTTTTAAGGTGTATGAAGTATTAGGATTTTTATCAACATTGTCATTATTTAAAGGCTTTAAAATGCATTCAAAATCTGCATACACCACGAAAGGAACTTTCATTTGTTTATGATAATTTACAAATTTCAAAATATTATCATATGAATAGTTTCCAAACTTATCTTTTATTAATTCTTTAGAAGGTAGGTTAATTCGTAAATGATCACAATCATAGCTATTGTGTTGTAATAAATTTTCTTCTGTAGGGAAATATTGTAAACAACCATCGCAAATATATTTTTTTCCGTGATGTTTAGAAATTTGTGCAGAAACTAGTTTTGATAAATCTTTAATATAGCAATAATGAAAAGTTTTTTCATCATCATCACTTATTAACAATAAATTGACATGTTGATTTTTTTTATTCGATGAATAATAAAGTGGACCAATTACTTCATACCCCTTTTTAGGATTTATAATTTCTAATCCATATACATTAATAGAAATGTTATTTTTTTCTTCAAAAATCTTAATGTTCTTTAGCAACATTGGAAATTCTATACCTGACATATCCAAAACAGAAGAGTAGTGTGGGTAGGATGAAGTTTCAAAATCTAATCCGCTTGGTTGGTGAAGAGCAGACACAACTGCCCAGGCGAAGCAAAAGTTGTCATCATTCCTAATGTTGATCACAGCTTGACGTCTCTTGATCTCTTGAGGAAGTTCGATAAAAGATGAGGCTCTCAGCGGATTGTGCTTGTTAACATTAATTTCCAAATGAAGTAAATTCATCAAAGCCCATCCTGCAACGTAAAAATTAAAAAATTACTTTTTTTGTTGCTGTTGTAAAATCGAAAATAAATTCTTTACCTGAATCTCTTTCTGCAAATTCGTCAGCTTTCTGGTCAATAATGGTGCAGATTTGCTCTAACAGTTCTTTTTTCTGATATCCCTGGCAAATGACTTGGAACGGCGCATTAAAAGATTTGACATCATAGCTGTCGCTGCTGGGGTTAAAATAGAAACCGAACAGTTCCATATTTAGCTTGATACATTTATGTTTCTGCAGTTCTTGATCTATTAGATGTGCAATTTTGTATTCCAAATGTTGAAAATACTCTTTCACATTTATGAAGTTTTGGTGTGAGGAAATCCTATAAGATATTATTCGTTCCCTGAATGCTGACTTGATAATTTCAACACCTTCCTCCAAGCCTATTTTGGAATTGTTCTTGTGCACACTAGATCGAAGATGTCCACCCCATAGACTTTGGTTTATATTTTTCTTGCATTCTTTACAATATTTTACAATATTTGTAGAATCTATAAATTAAGAAAAAAATATTTTACAAAATATAACATGAAAAATAAAATGTTCTTACCTTTAACAAGCTTTGGTTTTTTCAACCAACTGTTGAGTTTTGTGGAATTTCCGTTAACATGTTTTTTATTATGTCGCAATAAATTATCCTTTCTAGTGAAGACTTTATTACATGTTACACACTTATGCATTTCTGAAGTTTTCTGGATAATAATAATAATAAAATTAATATTGTGCATTTCTATTTAGTTATAGTCAAATTTTGAAAAAAGCAATTGCATTTTTGAAGTTCTTTGTATAATAATAAAATTAATATTGTGCATTTTTATTTAGTTATAGTCAAATTTTGAAAAAAGCAATAGAAATTAATTGACTTTATGAATCCATTTCTTCAAATGAGTCAACTAATTTGTCAAAGGCCTGTTTAACATAATTCACCGTACTTTCGTCTCCCTTTTTAATTGTGATCAAATTAGTTAAATTTTGAATAGCGAAACCCAGACACTTAAGGTTTGCTATTTGTTTTTTATTTTTTTTATTAATTTTAAAATTTTTTTTAATGATAAATGATGGTTTCGAAATTGAATTTTGTTCAACTGGTGAATTATTAGGAGAAATATCCGAAGTTAAATTTGCATCAATTTGTTTTTCTTGCGGATCAGAATTTACAATAGCAAATGGTGAATTAATAGAAGATATAGCCGAACTTAAATTTTGATCAATTTGTTTTTCTTGCGAATCAGAATTTACAATATCATATGGTGAATTAGTAGGACAAATAGCCAAACTTAAATTTTGATCAATTTGTTCTTCTTCCGAATCAGAATTTTCACTAAACAAAAAGGGAGAGCAAATTGGTCTCGGAGAATTAATTGGCGATTTTAATGTTAAATAATTTGTATTAGATTTTTGAAAACAAACAATATCCTCATCGCTAGAATTTTGAGTTTCGTCAATGTCATTCAGTTCTTCAAGAGTTTGTTTAGTTTTTGTTGTAATTAAGTCCGATTTGTTGTCAATAATGTCATTAAGATCGTCAAGAGTTTCTTGTTGACTAGCTGTAAATAAATATTTTTCGTTGTTCTGTTTGTTGGCATTATTTTGAACTTGGCTATTATAAATAATTTCATTCAAGTCCTGAATAGTTTGTTGTTGACTAGTTGTAAATACGTCTGTTTCATTGTTTTGTTGGTTTGCAAAATTCTGCATTTGAGTACATGTGTATAAGTCAAAGTCATTGTCAATAATTTTGCTACTCGATGCCAAAAAATTGTCCATTATGAAAAAAAATCGTAATAACAAATAAAATGCCACAAATGTACATAAAAATGTCACCAATATATATAAGAATTAAATCTTGCCAAATAAAAATGTTAGAAATAAAAATAAAAATTGAAAAATTACCAAATAAACACAATGTAAACACCAGAAAACTCGCGAGCTCTGCACAGTGTGAATGCAGAAATCAATTGCATTCGTCTCTTCGCTGAGGCGATTTTATATGCAAAAGTTAATCACATGTGTCCTACTTAAAGTTGAACGACAATCTCTAAAAACCACTTTCCCAAGCCGATCAACTACCTTACCCCCCTCCCCCCTCCCCCCTTCCCCCTTCCCCCCGGACCCCTTAATTTCCGAGACTCAAATCCCGGCTCCCCAATTTCGGGCTACCCTCTTCAGGTTAAGTTAAGTTAGGTTAGGTTATGTTAGGTTAGGTTAGGTTAGGTTAGGTTAGGTTAGGTTAGGTTAGGTTAGGTTAGGTTAGATTAAAAAAGAAGAAAAGAAAAAGAAGAAGGAAAGAAAAAGAAGAAGGAAGGAAAAAGGAGAAGGAAGGAAAAAGGAGAAGGAAGGAAAACGGAGAAACATATAAAAAAGAGAAAGAAGGAAGGGAGAGAAAGAAGATAAGGTGAGGGTGAGGGGGGTTTAAGGGGGGCTTCGCCCCCTTAGGGGGGTGGGCGGAGCGGGGCGGGGGGCGAAGCCCCCCTTGGCGCCCCCCCCCCCCCGAGGAAACTGACAGGGAAAGGGACAGTGAATAAAAAAAAAAAAAAAAAAAAACTTATGTATTGCAGGTAGTAAAAGTGGTGGTTGATGGGATATATACTTAAGAACATCCACTCGACGATCATACAGTAACATTCGCTGTAATATCAGTTGTCGCTATTATTTTAACGTATAACCAAATTTTTTATCAAATAAATCGATCTAAATCCAAAGTTCCTAACAATGGCAGAAAATATGAATGGAAACGCTGTCCAAATTGAAGAAAATAATATGGAGATCGCCGCTCAAATTGAAGAAAGAGAAGAGATTTTTAATAACTTGGAAGGCGATTCCATCACTTATAAACATTCATTTTTGGACAAGTCATCTAGGCTTGTTAGAAGATCATTCTTATGTAACATCGATATAAATTATATTGAAGAGGAGGAAGAGGAAGAGATGGAGGAAGATGATCAGGAAATTGACGAAGGAGTGGATATGGATGGACAATTACTAAATTTAGGAACCGAGGGTGACGTAAAAGTAAGCAAGTTTAGGGCTAGTGAATTATTTAATAATTTTGAAGAAAAAGATGTATGTGTTATACAAAGCTACTCTAAAATTGAAAGTCGAAGACTAGGAACATTTGCTATTTGCCTTCCTTGTAGTGCAATTCACATGAGATATTTACGGAGAGGGGAATCCGATCACGTGAGCTGCCACTACAAAAGAGCCTATGTTGTTAGTGCTTCTGATTTACATTGTGCTATTTGTAGGATACATCTTTTTATACTAATTCCTGAACATGCTTGCTTTTACTGCAACAAAAATGAAAAAAAAGAAATAGAAAATTATATTGTTAAATATTAATATTAAACATAGTTTGTAAATGTGATGGGTAGATTAGTTTAACAATATTAATTTTAAATATAGGTTAGGTTAGGTTAGGTTAGGTTTAATATTAAACATAGTTTGTAAATGTGATGGGTAGATTAGTTTAACAATATTAATTTTAAATAGAGGTTATGAACGTAATGGATAGATAATGTCAAAAATATTAATTTTAAACTTAAATTGTAAAGATAATAAGAATACGTCAAGAATATTAATTTAAAAATGTCAAATGTTACTATAAGCGGTTATATATTTTCAGTGCTATGTGCAAAATACTTCTTTTTATTCTAACATCTGACACTGTATTTGTAAATGAAATAGTTAATCATATGTAAAAAAAGTGTCGATTATGTCTACTGCCACTAGAAGCACTCATATATTAGCATAACATTTTGTTAACGCTTGTTTCTGTATTCAATTGAGTTTTCTCTTACTTGATGCAAATTATATTAATATTATTAGTATAATTAAAAAGTAGTAGATTAGGCTATGCCGGTCCGACAATCAAAACCGTCATTTTTACATGTAAATTCCCATAAGAAAATTTAAGATTCGATCTGCAAAAGTGGTGCCATTTTAGGGCGTGGCACTTTTTGTGTCAACCCATAACAATTGTTTTGTTATGTAATGTGAAAATTAGTATGTATTAAAAAACTTGTTAGATCATTGTTGTCGTTTCAATATAGGAAAAGGAAAAAATGTGTGTCAATTATTATATATATATTTACATTTACTTTTTTTACAAAATTATTTGTTACCAGAGTTTTCACAAACACAAATTATAAAAAAAATATTATCCTCTTTTTAAAATTACAACAAAATGATGTCTAATTACATCTTTGAAGATTTGTACCAAATAGTAATATCTAGTGCGACATACAGGACAATTGTTTACCATTATAGAACAACAATTTTCATCATTCCATCTTTAAATACATTTTAAACAAAAAATGTGGGAACATGTATTTGGTCTACATGAATCATAATATTCGATTATTTCAAAACAAATAGCACAAAACACTTTTTTCTCTTCACTCTCAGTTTTGTTCAAATTTTTTAAAACAATCCCATTATTTTCTTCTCGAACTAATGGTATATTTTCTTCTTGAACTCCTGGTATAATTTCTTCGAGGCTCTGAAGCGGAATGGATCGATTTCTTTCTCCAACTGATTCACTCATTTTATTTTAATATTATTATTAATAGATTTATTCAACAGATTTTTTTCTTTTAACAGTCACTCGTACCTTAACATACTAAAATGATCTTGATGCACCTATTTATAAGACTTAAGAATGCAAAATCAAATGTGGGAGAACAAAGAGAAAAAATTAAAAATATGATGCGAATGAGAATAAAAGGGGAGGAAGTTAAGAATGAGGGACATGAGAGAGAGGAAGAGGAGGAGGAGGAGGCGCTCCCATATTATAACTACTTTTTCTCATTAATTATTTTCTCTAAAATTTTAGGAAATACGCTAAGAATTAAAATTTGACGATAATTTTCTATGTTACGGTCGTTTCTTTTGTGTAGTGGTATCACATTTGCAGTTTTTAGGATTTTTGGAAAAAATCCTTTGTGTAAACTTACATTTATTAAATATGTAAGTGGATAACTAATGTAGTCCCTGGCGGCCTTAACAAGTTTTACATTTATATCATCAGAACCAGCAGCATTTGTGTTTTTCAAATTCGAAATTACTTTTATCACTTGGTCCAGGTTCTTTACTTAACCTAATTTGCTGCCTATATTTTTTTTTACTATCTTTGTATTGTACTGGCATATTTTAGTGAAATTGCTAAAACCAAAAAGCCGTCAACCTTGTGGTCCATTTATTCAATGTTGCGTGTACTACTAGTATTAAATATAAAGTGAATATCTCCAAATTTAAAAATAAAAAAAAATTCAAAAGTTATTGGCACACTGTTCAATGAGAATATTGCGGCGTTTTTGAAGAATACCTCTGACGATATGCTACCTATAAAAGTTGCCCTTATAATTGGTGTATCAGGTGCATGTCGAAGTGACGAACTGTATGAAATGAAAGTGACTGATGTTAATAAGGTTCACATCGAAATTCCAATATCAAAAACCTACCAGTCAAGAATATTCATAGTGAATAATGAAGAATAGGTAAAATTAATTATAAAATATGTTGCCCTTCATATAGACGTTCTAAATGAAAAATTGGCTCTTGTAGAGATTAGATATTTTTTATGTTCTCACTTTTTTTGGATTCACTGTAGAGCTTACCGCGAAATAACCACATTTCAGGAAAAAAATTTGCGGCTGAACCAAGCAAAGAAAAGTATAACAAATAGTTATAACTTTGTTAGGCACTATATAGTTACAAACGTCTACTTTTACTTTAATTATGTTAAAATTACATTAATATTTTATTATATATATATTATATTAATATGTAATTATAGGATTGTTAATATTTTGTTGCATAGTTGAAATGTTGTCATTAGGAGCACAAAGTGAAACAGTAAAGGGTTAGCATCAGGTTAGGCGCCGAAGACATCATCATTAAAGCCATAATATTAAAACACGTACAGTACAAAAGCTGCCTGCGGAGCAGTTGATACAGTCGGTAAATCGGTACAGGGTTAGCACCAGGTTAGGCGCCGAAGGCATCATCATTAAAGCCATAGCATAAAAAATGGTAAAGCGCAATCACTGGCAACATAGAGTTAAGTTTAAGATATTTACATCAAAAATCAAGAAATGTAAGGCAATTTGGCAATACTGTTTTTCTAATACTATATTAAGGAGTTTTTGCACTGCAATGTTTTGAAAATTGTAGGAAATTTGGTCGATTTTTATTTTTTTTCTCGGTCAAAAATGTTTCATCCGCAAAATTTATTTTTTAAATCTATTCTATAAGACAAAGGCTTTCGTTTAAAATTTGAAAAAATCGTAAAATCTGAAATACTTACTCTCAACTACACCCAAAAAGTTCTTATTGCAGTTAAGATTTGGGAAAATAACTCGCCAGCCATTTGGCTAGAATTCGATAAATCAATTTCCCAAAAAAAATGCAGTATTTTTAAAGCTTCTGCATTGTGACATTGTGGGACATTGCTTCTGAATTCTGAACGACAGCCACACTATTGATAAATAGCGGTGGTAACATTCTCCAGTTGAAGAGATTAGGTGGGTAGAAATCTTCCACCGTAGTAGAAGGGTACGTTGACAAATCTACAGATTCTCAGGTTAAAATTGACACAAGAATATCTGGTGAAATGTCAAACTCCAGTACTACAAACGCTATCATTTCTACGCAGGATGTTCAACTTCCGTCGACGCTTATAACCAATCGAATGTTACAATTAACTTAGTAAAATAATATGAAATAAATTTGTTGAGAATGTTTTAACGTATGTGCAATAACAAATTTTTAATTAATAGAATGAAATTGAAACAAATATTTTGGTTATTCAATGAATTAATATTTACCTGGGTGGTAAACGTAAAGAAATGGGTACGGTTAGATTTTTGCTACTATCGGTTTGAGTTTTCGCTAGCCGTCGAAAAGATAACGATCTTTAACTTTGACGGACGCGGCTAGCGTATATCGAAGCTTGCCATAGTTTGTAACCAATGAAAATTCTGGATTTTAGAGGACCTTTCAAAACGTTCGTCCTTCGTAATAAATTTGACAGTAATATGTATATCCTCGCCCTTTTAAAAAAACTGGTTCGGGTCATTGTTTTAATTTTAAGAAAATACTGGTAAGAATTTTGAGTATTTCTACACAAATTAACAAGCCGAATTCGCTACCTTCTTTTCCGCCTTCTCTTTAACAACTTTACAGCTGCGGCACATGTTAATATGTCCAGAATGCCTTAGCTTCACTAGGCATCTTTCTGATTATACATTCACAGCAAGTTTAAAAAACGCACATAAACTTAGAAACACAAGCAAGACAGAATTTCATTACACAAAAAGGCTATAAATATAAACATAAACGTAAAGTTAGTTCCATACGCGACGCAAAGCGCACACTTTTTCAATCTATTAGACGGGCTAAAAACCAGCTTAAATTCTTAGCTCAAACGGACGACGGAAGACGCAAACTTTTTCGATCTATAACTCAAGCTTTAAAATGATAACTTTCCACCTAGCTAAATGTCACTTTTCATCCGGATAAGTGCAGAAAGATGTTTTTTTCCGAACTTTCAAAATTCCAGAAATGTCAGCATTACATACGTGTTTGTAAATAAAATAAATTTCTGGCTTTATTAGCTCTATCTCCCTCGCACTACCTTGATGTAAAGACCGTTATCCTATTATGTCTATAGTCTAGTACTTTTCACACCTGTGTAGTGCAGTGTACGCACGAGATTCAATTTTTTTGTATTTCCATCTCTCTTCCTCTTGTTACACTTACACGAAATGAGTTCAAAATATGTCACAGTAAGCTACGGTAAGTACGGATCCTACGTTTCATTAGCCATTTTATTCCATCCCTAGTTAGTTGGTAGAGGTATAGTCCGACACACGATAAATGGTCATGAAGTTGCCGGGCTCATAATTATCAGGTGGTATTTTACCCCCAATAAAGCAGTTAAGGTCTGGTTTGCAAGCGTTTCTCAGTACAGGTTGGTATTTTATTTTTATTATTAAATAGTTTGAACTGTGGCATTAGCGGTGTTCAGTGGTGTTATTTATTTTTAGACTAACAATCTTTCTGTGAGGTGTTATTAGTAATTTTTAAAATGTTTATACCATGGGTTGAAAACTGTGAATCCGACGACGGAATTAAAGAGATAAACGAGCAAAAAGCGAAATGCCATTTATTTAGGATGTGCTGTGATTTTTTTTTTATTTTTGTTTCTTAGATGTATCTAATAAAAAATAACTCTAATATAACTTCAGTTGTTTTAAATGAGTGGTTTGTAGCGGAATATTTTGTATTTTTTTTCTGCTAGATACCTGTTCTATTATTGCTTTAATTATGACTGAGGTAGCTGAAGATAAGTATTAGCTGGTTTAAGCTAAACCGCCCATGTTATCCAAGCCATTTTGCCATAGCAGGAAAAGCCACTTACTGTATTACAGTAGTTAGTGAAACATGGAAAAAGCACATGTCTTTGATGACCCGCCACTCTCAGATATGTTGTAAGCTGCCAAATATTGCAATTTTTTTCCCTTGGCGAACTAAAACCAGAGCTTGATTAATAAGGAAGTTTGTGATATGTCAGTATCTGCATTACGTACCAGTATTTGATGGTATTCATCTTAGAATTCAGAAACTGATTGTTAACAACATTTTCCCGTCTCTCACAACAAAATATATATTTTTTGCACTCCTGGTCTCTGGGACAAACATGTAAATTTTGTTTTATTATTATTAATATAAACTAAGCTTTGCCAGTTACAGGATATGATTGTAAGTTAATATTATATTGGGGCTAGGAAGAGACATCTCGATATAAGTATTATCAGAAGCATACAGAGAAGGGGAAAACATAAAGATCGAATATCGCTGAATATTCCTGAAACAATGACCATAGAAGCCAGTGGTCAAAAGCTAAAAATCCGTTACAAGCAACAATATTACTTAATCACTTCTTTTTCTGTTGTTTATAATGCAGCCTCGCACAAAAAACCGAAATGATTACTGTTCCGTACACGCGTTTTTACTTTATTTTTTGTATATTTTTTTTGGGTTATTAATTTTATTAATTATAGCTTTATTGTTTTTAACTGAAAATTGCAAAAGGTTGATAAATCTCGCGGTATTTTGTCCGCGAAAACACACTAGTAGGTCCGGATAACTAACAGCCCATTGGCGAAGATTTGGACCTGGGACCACTCGCTTGACACCTATCGAACGGTAACCATATACATTTGTGTCGATCGGTACTGTGCTCTAAATTACGAATCCATCGCCAGAACCAGCCTGGAAGTCATGGTAAGTCGATTTAGACCACTAGCCGCTTCGTTATTTTCTTTCGTTAAATAACATTTTTTGGTTTTTTGATCCTCCGTTGCCGGATTAATTGTTGATTTAATTACAGTTCATTTGTAGTATTTCGTCATTTCTAATCACATTTTTTATACCTTTTGCAATTTTCGTACTAACATTAATTTATTAATACATATATATTGGTAAATGTATACAAAAACCATCTTTTGAATTTGGGTGTAATATTAAAATAATTATTAATATTTAAATACATGTGTTCCTATAAATACCTTTGGTGATAAGGGAATTTATTGATTTTAGCACTAGTTTTTTAGTACGGCGCGTCACCTGGTCAGTTGAACTAGGCCTACTATACAAACATCTCGTCCGTTGTGCAGTAAAATTGCGTTCAATTGTTAATATTAAAATTAGATATTTTTACGATAAATCAATAAAAATACGTTTTCAATTCGTCATTTAACGAAAAAAAAAAAAAAAAAAAAATCAGATCTATTAAAACTGTTTGATACAAATTCATCATATTTTGGGCTCTTTAGTCGAATATCGGTTGAAATAAATATCGTTTTCAACACATATTTTAGATTTTTTAATTTGATTTAACTTTTCAAAATGGCTGATAAAATCAAATTAGCAAAAGCTTCTAGGGATATCTTTTCAAATCGCCTAAAAGAGATACTGGCTGTTGGAAAAATGGCAGAACAGGATGCTGATTATCATACTTCATTTAAAATGCGTTACACCGGTATTGATACTGCGTATAAATCTTTCGAAAAGCAACATTTGACTGTTGTTAATTTGCTAGCTTCTACTGATGGAGGTGATTTGGCCGCGGAAGATTTGATAAGAATCGAAGCTGATAATTGCTATTATGGTTGCTTAGCTATTTATCATAATTTATTTGAGGATATACAAGAAAATCCGATTGCCGATACTTCTCAAATCCACTCGGCTCCTTCAGTTAAATTACCTAAAATTAAATTACCAATATTTGATGGAGATTTTCGTTCTTGGACTACATTTTATGATTTGTTTACCTCGCTAATTCATAAGAATCAAAATTTAACTAATAGTGAGAAATTTCAATATTTGCTCTCGTCTTTGTCTGAAAAAGTTTTACCCATTGTTAGCTCAGTACCTATAAATGATAATAATTATCCAATTGCATTTAAAACTTTAGTTGATCGTTTTCAAAACGAAAGATTATTAGCTACCCATTACTGGAATACGATGTGCGGTTTAGAAAAACTTAACTCTGATTCTGCTCATTTACTTAGGAATTTGATTGATACATTTTGTGAAAATTTGCAAGCTTTGACAAATCTCAATTTTCCTACCGATCAATGGGACTTTGTTTTGTTTAATTTGTTAATACAAAAATTAGATTCAGAAACTGTTAAACGTTTTGAATTAGAAAACAGTTGCATTAAAATGCCAACTTTTAAATTACTTCTAGATTTTGTACATCAACAATGTATCGCTTATGATTCGGTTGCTCTTTCATCGCATACTACGGTAAATTCACCCAAGAGGCCAATTAAACAAAAAACCTCACCATTTTCACTTTTGGTTGAAACAAATGTTTGTTCAGTTTGTAACTCAAATCATGTTTTATCGCGTTGCCCACAGCTTTTAAATAAAACCCCAAATGATCGCTTTCTGATAGCAAAGCGAAATAAATTGTGCTTAAATTGTCTTAAGTCGTCGCATTTATTCTCGAATTGCACTTCTACACATTCGTGTAGAAAATGTAAGCAAAGACACCACACGTTATTACACTTCAATCGTAATGAACAGTCACCCCCTCAACAACCTCCTAATCAGGGTAATAATAATTTTGGTGATAATTATCGCAATGATACGTCGAATATCAATGCTTTAAGTATTTTTGCTAGCCCTAACAAACCCAGTACTACTGTTTTGCTTTCAACTGCCCGTGTTGACTTGGTGACTTCGAATGGTTGCGTGTTCAACATTAGAGTTCTTTTAGATAGTGCAAGTCAAGCAAATTTTCTCACTGAAAAATGTCTTCGACGTTTAAATTTATTTTTAAATAAGTCGAACGTTTCTGTTCAAGGTTTGGGTAGAATGTCGACTACCGTCCTTGGTTCCACTTCTTGCAACATTCGTCCTACCGGTCAACCTAACCCTACTTTTAGTGTTGACTGTTTTGTTATTCCAAAAATTTGTGGTCCTATTCCAAACTTTTATTTTCAGCCGAATAGTTTGGATCATATTTCAAACTTGAAATTAGCTGATACAAATTTTAACTCCCCTGGCGAAATTGATTTGCTTTTAGGTGCCGACATATTTTCAAAATGTCTACAAGGTGGGCGTGTTAGGGGATCTAACAAGGAACCCTTTGCTCTTGAAACTATATTTGGGTGGGTTTTAATGGGCAATATAGAATATACGGAAACTTCAGAACCTCTCACTTCACTTTGTTCAACTTTATTCGACCCATTGGAAACAATTGTTAAAAAATTTTGGGAAACTGAGGAATTGGTCTCTACAAAAGCTTTGTCAGAAGAGGATGACCGTTGTGAAATGATTTTTGTTGAATCTCATTCCCGAGATAAAAGTGGTAGATATTGTGTTTCTTTGCCATTTAAAGGACCTGACCCGATTTTCTTGGACTCGAGATCTTTAGCATTACGCCGGTATTTGAACTTAGAACGCCGTTTAGTAAATAATCCTTCTATATATATTCAAAGTGGCCATATGTCAAAGGTAACTGAGTTGAGTCCAACACAAAAGTGTTATTATTTGCCTCACCATGCGGTTTTCAAACCTGAAAGTACTACAACTAAATTGAGGGTGGTTTTTGATGCTTCGGCTAAAACTGCCAGTGGGGAGTCATTAAATGATACTTTGTTAGCGGGACCCAAACTTCAAAAGGATATCGTTACTATTTTGTTAAATTTTCGTATGCGTAAAATAGTTTTAATCTCTGACATTAGACAAATGTATCGTCAGATATTGGTCAAAAGAGATCATTGTAATTATCAACGAATTCTTTGGCGACTTTCCGTTGATGAACCCATTTGTGATTATATTCTACAAACTGTGACATTTGGAAAGTCGTCTAGTCCATTTTTAGCTTTACGTACTATTCAGCAACTTGCTTGTGATGAAGGTTCGTTGTATCCTTTGGCTGCTAAAGTCTTGAACTCAGATATTTTTGTTGATGACGTCATTACTTCTTGCGATACTGTTGATGAAGCTCTTTTACTTGTAAATGAATTAAGAGAGTTGTGTATGCGTGGGGGTTTTGAACTTCGAAAATGGGCATCTAATAGCCCACAAGTTTTATCTAATCTTCCAGAATCTCTTTGTCGTACAAAATCTATTTCATTTGACTCGGATCCAGATTCTTATATTAAAATTTTAGGTTTACAGTGGCATCCATTATTAGATTATTTTTCAAATAAGGTTGTTCCACTTGACAAACCTTGTACGAAGAGAAACATATTATCCGAACTAGCAAAAGTGTATGATCCACTAGGATTTTTAAGTCCCGTTATATTTTTTACCAAGTATCTTATTCAGTACTTGTGGACTTTGGGTCTTGGTTGGGATGCAGTTCCACCTCAGCAAGTTCTTACCAAATGGTTAAAATATAAAATCGAATTACCTAAATTATCATCAATTTCAATACCCCGTTTCATGTTTGACAAGACCAATATAGTATTTCAACTACATGGATTCTGTGATGCTTCGGAAAAGGGATACGCTGCTGTTATCTACCTTTGCTTGGTTAGCCACACCAATGAAATTCGTACTCATTTAGTAATTGCAAAATCAAAAGTCGCACCACTTAAAAGAATCACTTTGCCTAGACTTGAATTATGCGGCGCGGTTTTGCTGTCCAAACTGATTTGTTATGTTTCGGATCTAATCCAAGATATTCCTCTTGAAATTTTTGCCTGGTCTGACTCCATGGTTACTCTTAGTTGGATAAAATTCTCTTCACATAGATGGCAGTGTTTTGTGAGTAATAGAGTCAGTCAAATTCAGGAAAATACATCGCCCTCAATGTGGCATTATGTCCCTTCCAAGGACAATCCTGCCGATTGTGCCTCTCGTGGACTTATGCCCTTGGAATTAGTTAACCACACGTTATGGTGGGCGGGGCCTGCTTGGCTTTTGTCTGATATAAATACTTGGCCTAATCAATCTACTATTATTGATGATCCTTTAGTTTTGAAAGAAGAAAGAAAGGTTACACTTGTTGTCGGTTTAAGTGAGGAATTTCCAAACTCCCTTATTGAGAATTATTCATCTTTAACAAAAATTAAACTTATAATTGCATATGTTTTTCGTTTTGTAAGGAATTGTCAAAATCCCAAAGGCAAGGCTTTAAATAGCTTAATTGATCTTGAGCTTCACAAAGCTTTGTTATATTTGGTCAAATCTGTTCAGACAATTGTATTTTCTAGTGAAATTGATAGTCTAAAAAGTGGAAAATATCTGTCAAAAACATTTCGCAAACTATCACCCTTTCTTGACAAGGATGGCATTTTTAGGGTGGGCGGCAGGTTAGCTTCTTCTAATCTTAAGTTTGACCAAAGGTTTCCTATTTTGTTACCCCGAACTCATAGACTCACAGATCTTATTATCGAGGATTATCATAAAAGGTATTTTCACCCTGGTTTGCAGTCCTTACAATTTCTGCTTAGTCAAAAATTTTGGATAATTTCTCCTAAGCGTGCTATTCGTAGTGTCATCTCGAAGTGCTTGTCTTGTTTTAAAGTTAATCCAAAACCACTGGAACAACCAATGGGGGACCTTCCTGTATCTCGTATTAGTCAGGTTAAACCTTTCAGTTGTTCTGGGGTTGATATGGCAGGCCCATTTTATATAACCATGTCAAAAAGACGCGGTTCGAAATCTCAGAAGGCATACCTTTGTGTTTTTGTTTGCTTTGCGACAAAGGCAGTGCATCTTGAATTGACGTCTGATCTGTCTTCTGAATCATTTTTGGCTGCCCTTCGTAGATTCATTTCCCGTCGTGGTCGATGTAGCAAGCTTTATAGCGATTGTGGTTCTAACTTCGTTGGGGCCAATCGGGAACTTTTAAAATTTATGCAAACGGCTGTTGAGGCAGAATACATTTCGTAGTCGTTTAATCCTCCTGCTTCCCCTCATATGGGAGGTTTATGGGAAGCGGCAGTGAAATCTGTCAAAGGCCATTTCATGAGAGTAGTGGGAGAGCAAATTTTGACATATGAGGAATTATATACAGTTTTCGTTCAGATAGAAGCTATGTTAAATTCTCGTCCTCTTTGTAGCCTTAGTTCAGATCCTTCAGATCTCAATGCTCTAACTCAAGGACATTTTTTAACCTTGGAACCCTTAACGGCTATCCCCTCGCCGGACTTCACGACTATTCAAATTAACAGATTAAGTCGTTGGCAATTATTACAAAAAATGTCCCAAGATTTTTGGAAGCGGTGGCATATTGAATATTTGCACAGCTTGCAACAAAGAGCAAAATGGAATAAGCCCGCATCACCAGTAAAACTTGATGCTCTTGTCTTAATCAAAAATGATTGTTTTCCGCCTTTGCAGTGGCATCTTGGCCGAATTATTCAACTTCACAAAGGCAGAGATGGAATTTGTAGAGTATGTACAGTGAAAACGGCGCAAGGCGTACTTCAGAGGCCAGTTGTAAAACTTTGTTCTCTGCCAAATTTTTAGTTTCTAGTTTAAAATAATTCTTATTTTGGTGGGCGGAATGTTCCGTACACGCGTTTTTACTTTATTTTTTGTATATTTTTTTTTGGGTTATTAATTTTATTAATTATAGCTTTCTTGTTTTTAACTGAAAATTGCAAAAGGTTGATAAATCTCGCGGTATTTTGTCCGCGAAAACACACTAGTAGGTCCGGATAACTTACAGCCCATTGGCGAAGATTTGGACCTGGGACCACTCGCTTGACACCTATCGAACGCTAACCATATACATTTGTGTCGATCGGTACTGTGCTCTAAATTACGAATCCATCGCCAGAACCAGCCTGGAAGTCATGGTAAGTCGATTTAGACCACTAGCCGCTTCGTAATTTTCTTTCGTTAAATAACATTTTTTGGTTTTATTCATAGCTTTCTTGTTTTTAACTGAAAATTGCAAAAGGTTGATAAATCTCGCGGTATTTTGTCCGCGAAAACACACTAGTAGGTCCGGATAACTTACAGCCAACATTTTTTGGTTTTATTTAACGAAAGAAAATAACGAAGCGGCTAGTGGTCTAAATCGACTTACCATGACTTCTAGGCTGGTTCTGGCGATGGATTCGTAATTTAGAGCACAGTACCGATCGACACAAATGTATATGGTTACCGTTCGATCGGTGTCAAGCGAGTGGTCCCAGGTCCAAATCTTCGCCAATGGGCTGTAAGTTATCCGGACCTACTAGTGATACAACGATTAAAAAAATTGTCGGCACTTTTGAATTTTAGGGACTTCTAGGAGAAATTTGAAACGGCGCAATATCCTTAAAATGGTGTTTAGGATGTATTAGTAACTAGTACAAAATGCCACACTTACACACGATAAAAATGAATTAAATATGTGGCCAGTCACCCTAGTTCCCACAATTACTACGATTCAGATATGCACTTAGAATCTAGTTAGAGTAAATTCTTACCCGATGCGCCAGCTACTTTTAGAGATGTGACGGGAGGCCCAGGAAGTGTTTTGAAATGCAGTTGGATGCGAATCCATCGCCAGAACCAGCCTGGAAGTCATGGTATGTCGATTTAGACCACTAGCCGCTTCGTAATTTTCTTTCGTTAAATAACATTTTTTGGTTTTATTTAACGAAAGAAAATAACGAAGCGGCTAGTGGTCTAAATCGACCTACCATGACTTCCAGGCTGGTTCTGGCGATGGATTCGTAATTTAGAGCACAGTACCGATCGACACAAATGTATATGGTTACCGTTCGATAGGTGTCAAGCGAGTGGTCCCAGGTCCAAATCTTCGCCAATGGGCTGTAAGTTATCCGGACCTACTAGTGATACAACGAATAAAAAAAATTGTCGGCACTTTTGAATTTTAGGGACTTCTAGGAGAAATTTGAAACGGCGCAATATCCTTAAAATGGTGTTTAGGATGTATTAGTAACTAGTACAAAATGCCACACGTACACACGATAAAAATGAATTAAATATGTGGCCAGTCACCCTAGTTCCCACAATTACTACGATTCAGATATGTACTTAGAATCTAGTTAGAGTAAATTCTTACCCGATGCGCCAGCTACTTTTAGAGATGTGACGGGAGGCCCAGGAAGTGTTTTGAAATGCAGTTGGATATCATCCTTTTTTAATGAAAATACCTGTAGGATGCCTTCACTGTCGGCAATCGCAACCTGTATTCAACAAATAAATATTTAAACATAGATTACTTTTCAGAAAATTATTTTTAAGTTTGGAAGATATTCGCAATAGATAATACTACTAAAGTCGTATGCACAGAGTGCCCAAAATAAGAAACCCTGTACCCTGATTTGGAGAACTATATAAGATAAGGGAGAAACCAACCTTTTAAAGTTTTAGTATATTTTGTTTTAATTTCCTGAGCTGATACGAACTTATGGGTTTTTAAAAGGTTACTCTATATTCTTACAGATAATGATGATTTATATACATATAATGTGTTTTCATTCCGGGTGTACATCCGTTCACTACTGTCGTTCTGAAAAGAACAGTTTTGCTGACGTTTCACCAAAATCACATTTGGCATTTTCGAAGCTTTCTTTCTGGCGTCCGAATAGAGACTGAAGTGTTGGTGACTGCGACGCTTCCTTTTATACCCCCACTCGGGGCCGAAGATTATATCTGCGCAGGCGTTGGTCGTTATTTATGTTTTCCGGATGGTGCTGTTGTTGTTGCGCTAATTGCGCTTGAGTTTTTGCGATTTTAGATTTGTCGATTATTGTCTTCCATACTGTTGGTAGTTTTAATGATTCGTCCCTTTTATTCAAATCACCTTGTTTTTCAATTTCTATGGCTTCTCGGATTATTCTGGTCTTATAATGTTCTATATTGGCAATCTCCTTACACCTATCGAAATTTATTTTATGGCCGGTTTCCTGATGATGTAGGAATAAATCTGAGGTTGTTTGTTTATTTCTGATGCTGAGTTTATGCTCTTCCACTTTTGCTGATATTCGCCTGTTAGTTTGCCCTAAGTACAACTTTTCACAGTCCTGGCACGGAATACTGTACACTCCGTGGTTTTCCAGTTTGATTTTATCTTTTGGGTTTCCGAGTAGTTTACCTATAGTTTTTTGTGGTTTGTGTATTGTTTGTATGTTGTGTTTCTTCAGAATTCTTTCGATTCTGTCTGTGTGTTACATATGGTAAGACTACTCGTTGCTTTCCCGGTTCATATTTTTTGTTGTTCGTTGTTCGGGAAACCTGTGCATTAATAGCTTTCTCTATGGTGCGATTTGTGTAGCCATTTTTCTTTAAAGCACTAGATATTACCTTAAGTTCGTTTTGTCTCGTGTGTGTTTCAGTTAGTCGCACGGATCTAGATATTAGAGTATTTGCCACAGCTTGAATTTGTGCTGGGTGATGATGTGATTTTGCATTTAAATATCTGTCTGTATGTGTTGGTTTTCTATACATGGTGTATTCGAAATGTCCGTTATGTAGTTTTGTGACCAAAATATCTAAAAATAGTAGTTTGTTGTTTTTCTCTAACTCTAGAGTAAATTGTATTCTGGGGTGGATTGAATTTACGTGAGTCAGAAATTTTTCGAGCTCTGCATGACCATGTTGCCATATAATAAATATGTCATCCACATAACGAATCCATAATTTGGGTTTTAAACTTGCTTTCTCAAGAGCTTCTTTCTCGAAGTATATCATAAATAAATTCGCGACTACTGGTGATAGCGAGGATCCCATTGGAGCACCATCCATTTGTTTATACATTTGCCCGTTGAAAGAAAAATAAGTATTTTTGAGGCAATACTCCGAGAGTTCTATTATATGTGCCTGGAAGTCCTCGTTCATAGCAATCTTATATATATAACGATTTGACATCTAGGCTTGCTATGATATCGTTTTTTTCAAGGACGATATCTCGTATAATTCGAGTGAAATGCTCCGAGTTTTTTACAAATGAATCAGCTTTTTCTACAGTTGGTTGCATAATTTCAGAAAGGTATTTCTCCACTTTTTGTAGTGGGGAATTAACAGCACTAACAATAGGTCTGATAGGCGCCCCTGGTTTATGTATTTTTGGTAAACCATGGAGTTTAGGACATCTGCTCGACTTTTCCCGTGGTATGATTTTTTGTTGAATTTTGGGGTTTATTGGTGAACTTTTTATTTTATTTTTAGTTGTTTTTTCTAGGTACGTTGTCGGGTCCTTTGGAACAGGCCTATAACAATTGTCTTGTAGGATCTCCTGCATTTTTTGTAAGAATCTTGAGTATTCATAACCACAGTTGCGTTTCCTTTAACTGCTGGAAGGATTGTGACGTCTTTATTTTTTCGAAGGTTTATTAGGGCCCTTTGTTCAGTGGTATTTAGGTTTTGTTTTGGTATTTTGCTTGATCTTAAAATTCTTGCCACCTCTTGTCGAATCTCCTCTGCTCTTGTTTCTTCAGAGGAGTCAAGGACAGCTTCCACTTCAGCTATTATTTCTTCTTTAGGGATATCCTTAGGAGATATCGCAAAATTAAAACCCTTACTCAGTACGGATTTTTCACTTTCTGAGAGACTGTAGGATGATATATTATGTACTAATTTATCGACGTCTACTGATGATCTTTGTGGCTGATTCGACTTTCTTAGAAGATTGTCATACTTTTTCGAAAGTTTATCTGTCTTAATATTCTTATTTGATTCTGTTCGCCAAAAAGCCAAAGTTTCTATGCGATTCCACAATAAAGGGTGAATGATGTTACTTAGTTTAAGGTGTTCCGAGGGACCCGACTACATATCTAGAAAAAAAGAACGAAAAATAAAATAAAAAGTTTACCAATAAATCCCGAAATTCAACAAAAAATCAAACCACGGGAAAAGTCGAGTAGATGTCTCCTAAAGGCGTCCATCAAACCTATTATTGTTAGTGTTGTTAGTTCGCCGCTACAAAAACTGGAAAAAGATGAAATTATGCAACCAACTGTCGAGAAAGCTGATTCATTTGTAAAAAACTCGGAGTATTTCGCTCGAATTATACGAGATATGGTTCTTGAAAAAGACGATATCACCAGTAATAGCAAATTTATTTATGATATACTTCGAAAAAGAAGCTCTTGAGAAAGCAAGTGTAAAACCTAAATTGTGGATTTGTTATGTGGATGATATATTTATTATTATGGCAACATGGTCATACAGAGCTCGAAACATTTCTGTCTCACGTAAATTCAATCCACCCCAGAATACAATTTACTCTTAGAGTTAGAGGAAAACATGAAACTTCCATTTTTAGATGTTCTGATCACAAAATTGCCTAACGGACGTTTCGGATACACCGTGTATAGAAAACCAACACATACAGACAGATATTTAAATGCAAGATCACATCTATATCATCAGTATACAGCATTCCGTGCTAGGACTGTGAAAAGATGTACGTGGGATAAACTAACAGGCGAATATCAGCAAGAGTGTAAGAACTTAAACTCAGCATCAGAAACAAATAAACAACCTCAGCTATATTCCTACATCATTAGGAAACCGGCCATAAAACACATTTCGATAGGTGTAGGCATAATCCGACAAGCCATAGAAATTGAAATAGAAGTTAAAATAAAATAAAATAAATAATATAGAAGGAACGAATCATTAAAACTACCAACAGACAATAACCGACAAATCTATAACTACAAAAAATCAAGTGCAATTAGCCCAACAACAACAGCACCACCCGCCGAAAACATACATAACGGCCAACGGCCGCTCAGATTTATCCTCCGGCCTCGGGTTCAGTCTCTATTCGGACGCGAGAAAGAAAGCTTCGAAAATGCCAAATGTGATTTTGGCGAAACCTCAGCAAAACTGTTCTTTTCATAACGGCCGTAGTGAACGGATTTACACCCGGAATGACAACATATTGTATTTTTCCATACATGAAGAACTAAGAATTAACATGGGATACCATTCTAGATATCTTCGTGAAATTTGGTACACATTTTCTACGCATCAAGACATATTTTCTGGTGTAAAACATTTTTTTTATTGCTACCAGTGGCGTCCGTATGGGATCTACATTGCATATTTTTGAGAAAAAAATGTTACGCCACTGATAATTTTTTTCGGAATGCAACGAATCTCCCACAAAATCTATAGGAGCTCAGGTTGGCCCTCATAGACCAACAACTTATTTGCAATTGAATTTTAAGTATGCCCGATAGATGTCAAAACACTATTAATGCTAGGGGTGGTAGTAGCAGGTACTAAACATCTAGATTATGTATTGTATTTATTTAATGTTACTAATTTTTTAAATTAAACTAAACAATCAATAGACTATATTTGAACGAATCCCAAAAACCATGATTTCTTAATAGGCTATATTGTTTGTCTTCTTTATTAATGCTGTGTCTTTTTTGCTTAGGGAAAAATAAATTAAATAAGAAATAGGGTACTTAGTTATTTACTCACATGGAATGGAAGGACAATATTGAACACTTTTTCCCAAGCCATGCCTAAATATATTTAACCATCATGAACAACGTACACAGGTGAATTCTTTTTTGTTTTTCAATTGCGCTAGGCATGGACCACCTCCATGTACGAGTATCTACTTTCGAGAAACTTATGTTCAATGATATCAATGTTTGTTCTCTGAGTCAGATACAGCATCAAGGCGCACACATTGCAGAAACATGTTCCTATTTCATAACTGTTCCTTTTTACGTTGAGTTCTGTCCATGAGTAGTAGTATGGTTTATTTGGCAACCCTGTTATACATGTTGATTTTCCTGGTATAATATGACAAACAAAAATCTTTTTTGGCTTTTTCGCAACTGAATAAAAATATTTAACTTTAAATTAATTGAAGCAGATATTTAATATAATTACATACCTCAACATGTAGACTAATCTGTCTACGGAATATTTCGATACATAATATAATATATTAGTTATACAGGGTGTTCAGTTAAGGGCGTACACTATCTATATCTCAAGAACCCTTGACTGCAGCCAATTGGAAAAAAAAAATTCATGACTAAAATGGCAACGAGGAATCGTCCAAAAATATTTTTAACTTTGCAAATTGGCCGTAAGGGGGCGCAACTGTCAAAATGAAAATACAAATTTAAAATTTGAGCAAAATTACTAAATTAAGATATAAGTTTTATAACGTCATTGGAAAGCTGAGTCAATTTTCTATGAATTCGCTTTAAGCCAAATTTTCATTGGGTTAATAATAAGGGTGGGGGAAACAAATGTGTGTTGTCATATTTAAATCGCTATATCTTGTACACTTCTTAACCAATTTTAATGAACAAGGTGTCATATGAAAGATAATTTTTACATCTCTTAATGGACTTCTGCAGTGATATAAATTAGTTTTAAAAAAAGAAGTCAGATGGCGCTATCCAATGTGGTTAGAGTTTTCTTGAAATTTTTCTAAAATTTCAAATGGATCGGTATGCTTTACCTTATAAATTATAAAAGTGAATTATAAAATCTACATTTTGGCGAAAACCGCATATCGAAATCTTTATTCGTTTCGGAGTTGTTGCTAAATAACTGGTGATAAAAGAAGCAAAAACAAAAAAATCGAGTTTTATGAAGTTAGTATCTGACAAATAAATGATATTATGGAATTAATTAAAGCATGTTAAAGGTTTACTTAATAACCAGATTAAAAAATCTTAATTGAACTAATTGTAAGTAGTAATATTTTTATTTGCCTTCCATCACACTTTATCCAGGCTTTGGACTGGTCCAAACTTTAGCAGACTATTAAAATTTGGAGCGTGTTTAAAGGCCAACGGGCCATAACAAAGCAGAATAACATAACGAGTAACGTATGAAAAACCTTCGTGGCAAAAATACGAAGAAACAGGTAACGAGTAACAAGAACAAGAACAAAATTTTCAGAAAAATTAGGCATTTATGGGATATGTTCAAAATGTTTTCCATCATTCTGAATACAGCGGTACAGCCTTTGTTGTGTTGACGAGACAGCAGTTTTAATTTCCGCCACGGATATGCTGTTTATAGCCGTTCTAATTCTCTCGATCATATTTTCTCGCGTTGTTGGTCGAGTTTTGTAAACGAGATCTTTTATTCTTCCCCATAAATAAAAATCGAGACAAGTTAAGTCCGGTGACCTGGCTGGCCAAAGAAATAAACTTCCTCTTCCAATCCACCGGAAAGGGAACTGCTGGTCAAGGTAGTGACGCACTTGGTTTGAAAAATGGGCAGGACATCCATCGTGTTGAAACCACAAATTTCTTCTTGTCGCGAGGGTCACGTTTTCTAATAACTGTGGCAGCTCATTAATTAAAAATTGAAGGTATAATTCACCATTTAGAGTCCTATCAAAGATAAAAGGCCCGATAATCTTTCCTTCAACAATTCCGCACCATACATTCACTGTCCAACGATGTTGATGGTCGACTTCACGCATCCAATGAGGATTATTATCACACCAGTAATGCATGTTGTGCAAGTTTACTCTACCATTGCTGGTAAATGAGGCTTCATCTGTCCATAGTACTTTATCCAAAAAACGGCGATCTTCCCTTATCATGTTGAGAAGCCAATGACAATAATTTAAGCGATTGTCGAAATCCAAGTCTAGTAAAGCCTGGTGCAAAACAATATGATATGGATGCATGTTAAAATCCATCAAAATTTTATGAATGGAGCCAACTGAAAGTCCCAAGTCCCTAGAAATTTCGCGAATACTAGCATGTGGATCAACATTGATATAAGCTAAAACGTTTATGATATTCGTCTCATTTCTGACTCTGCGATGCCTTATTTGAGTCGAAGTTGGTTGAACTCTGCCAGTTTCTCTGAGTCGTCTTGCCAAACGAGTAAACACGTGCCTGGAATGATGCGTCCGATTAGGGTACTGCAAAGCATACTCCCTTGAAGCTCTGGCTGCATTTCGAAAGCACTCAAAATACACACCTAACATATCAAATGCCTCTTCATTTGTAAACGGCATTTTTACTTTAGTAACGGAAACAAGAAGTAAACTTTCTTTCACAAGACAATAAACAAACCAAAATGACAGTTACTGCTTTTATTGCCATGACAACGAGGCGCAATGTGTCTGTTGTTTTTCACGGCTTACTGTGACAGTACAAGGAGGCAAATAAGAAATAAGAACGCAATACCTCATGGTATGACATTGCTTACAATTAGTTCAATTAAGATTTTTTAATCTGGTTATTAAGTAAACCTTTAACATGCTTTAATTAATTCCATAATATCATTTATTTGTCAGATACTAACTTCATAAAACTCGATTTTTTTGTTTTTGCTTCTTTTATCACCAGTTATTTAGCAACAACTCCGAAACGAATAAAGATTTCGATATGCGGTTTTCGCCAAAATGTAGATTTTATAATTCACTTTTATAATTTATAAGGTAAAGCATACGATCCATTTGAAATTTTAGAAAAATTTCAAGAAAACTCTAACCACATTGGATAGCGCCATCTGACTTCTTTTTTAAAACTAATTTATATCACTGCAGAAGTCCATTAAGAGATGTAAAAATTATCTTTCATATGACACCTTGTGCATTAAAATTGGTTAAGAAGTGTACAAGATATAGCGATTTAAATATGACAACACACATTTGTTTCCCCCACCCTTATTATTAATCCAATGAAAATTTGGCTTAAAGCGAATTCATAGAAAATTGACTCAGCTTTCGAATGACGTTATAAAACTTATATCTTAATTTAGTAATTTTGCTCAAATTTTAAATTTGTATTTTCCTTTTGACAGTTGCGCCCCCTTACGGCCAATTTGCAAAGTTAAAAATATTTTTGGACGATTCCTCGTTGCCATTTTAGTCATGAATTTTTTTTTTCCAATTGGCTGCAGTCAAGGGTTCTTGAGATATAGATAGTGTACGCCCTTAACTGAACACCCTGTATATTCCGTAAAATCCAAATTGGATCTTTGACTTAGTTACGTAAATTATATGTTTATTTAGTAATATTGAGATATATTTCACTTAGTGAGTTTTGCAAAATATTCGTCTAGTACAGCTCGACTAAATGACACAAAAATATAAAAATCAAAAAATTCTGACTTAGTGAGCTTTCGCCCTAAACTCACGATATTTGGCAAATAAATCTTAGATATCGTTGATGCATTTAAAATTCATATTAAACATACACCTACACATTATAGTTTACTATTTTAATTTAATATTCTTTATTCGTTTTCGGCGCTCCTGCAGGTAGAAATCGTTTTCAAGTCAATTAATAAATAATATAAGTTTTTGTTAATATTAATTGAAATGCAAATCAACAAATTAAAGTAGATATTCTGATTAATTTAGCTCATGGCTCATTATTCTGATTAATTCAGTACAAAGCATTCCGGTAACAAATATGTTTACCTATTTGCCATTTGTAATCAAGCTATTATGAACGTTAAATACATTTCATAAAGTGCTGGGATCAAATGGATTTTTTCTTTATCTGATATAGTTGACATTTCTAGGCGGTGGGTCAAAAAATCATGTGAAAAATGAAAAAAATTATATTTTTTACTTCCGTCGTACAAGGGAAGTTTTGTAATCGTGAATTTACCCGGTTGAGTTCAAATTTTGGTAATATAAACTATCGGACAAAAATCAAGCAATCTTTATGATAACGTCAAACATTTAAATAATTAAAATTAAATTAAAATAACTATGGAAATCAATAATCATGTAGTTTAAACATTATAGTAAGCTACTGTTACAGGTACAGTGGGATTGTTTTCAAATGACAAATAACTTAATATTATGTAATAATGTATTTCAAAACACTTTATTAGCATAACACAAGTAAAGCAATTTTTAAGAGAACAATATTTTAATTAATTTAAGAACAGAAAAAAACAAGAAATAGGATTGAAGGGTTATAGCAATATAAAAATATCTTATTAATTAATAGGATATCCATTGTTCGCTATAACTTTTTGGCAATGACGCGGCATTGACGAAATTAAATTTTTCATAGTAATAATTGACATATTCGTTCAAACTTCATTAATTTTATCAATTAAGGACCATTTATTTTAGAACTTTGTAAACTGAATATGATGTTCCACCTCTTCCCACAATTTATCGATGGGTTTATTGTGCTGGCCCCTGAAGAACCCGAACGTTATTCTCCTGAAACTATTCCTGAATAAGGCGAGATGAATGTTTCGGGCCATTGTCCTGATGGAATAAAAATATCAGAAGCATCTCCCACTGAACATAGTGCAACATCACGTTTTGGAGTATGTCCCTGTATACCAAACGATTCATATCCCGTCTATAAAGCCTCTATAAGCGTCGTTGAACGGTCCTCTTAGTAACTTGCAGTTCAGCTGTAGCAGAATTATAGCGTAATCGAGCGTAATTTTATATTTTATATATAAATTATTGATTTATTTTATTTATTTATTCGAGACATAGCGGGCAACCCTCTCACATTACTGAAATTACCTAAGTTATGATAAACAAAATCAAAGGTACTGCGTAGGTTTCACCGTAGATTATAATTATCAATGTACCAAATATAATTGATAGTATAAATTAATTAAATATCTCACCAATTCAGCGGCCACAAATATTTTGAACAACAGCAAACAGCAACAACGTTGGTATCTTCTTCTTGAATATAGATATTTTAACTAACAGGTGGTTTATTTAAATAGAAGAATCTAGAAAGGGACTAGGGCTTAAAATACCCAACCTTAAAACGAAAGAAAAAGGAAATAAAAAAATCTTTAATTAAACGATAGCGTTAACGCTTGAAAATACTTGAAAACTACTTCCCAAATAAACACTAGAATCAAAATAAAATATCTTTGATAATCCATCAATTTTTGACAACCCACTCTGTATATGTAAAGCCCCATAAACCACCACAAAAGGAGATAGAACTGCCTTTTATTGGCTGAAATGCGAAGCGCTGCG
This sequence comes from Kuschelorhynchus macadamiae, assembly GCA_030620095.1. Classification (NCBI taxonomy): domain Eukaryota; kingdom Metazoa; phylum Arthropoda; class Insecta; order Coleoptera; family Curculionidae; genus Kuschelorhynchus; species Kuschelorhynchus macadamiae. The sequence goes on from JAUTXW010002792.1 coordinate 38,292, forward strand.
CCGTCATAGACACATCTTGATCCAAAATGTAGTTCTCCTGGGCCTCCCTGATTTTCTCATTTTTTCTACATGACCTCTTTCCTTAAAACGTGAAATTATTTTTAACACCTAACATTTATGTACTTGTATTTAGGCAAGTTAAGCTGCACATGAATCGCAGTCTTACAATTTCCTCTTAAAAAGGCATTTACGACCATTTCTTTCAACTGCGCAGAGATTGATTTTCGTTTAGGCATATCTCTTTTTACAAAAATAAGAGCTGTAAGGCTTAATTAGGCCGCAAAATTTCATAAAAATTCATTAAACTTACGCCCAAGTATTTAATAAGGAAAAATAAAAATAAAACAAAAAATAACCTTTATGATTTTTCTATCATTTTCGGCTTAGTTGAAATGATAGATGAAAATAATTTTCACTTCATCTTTGTCACTTTTTTCCCTCTACAAAATGGTGAGGTTAGTTTTTCAATCCGACGTTTCGGATTCAGACGACCATCCCCATTTTTTTTATTTTAAATACAGACCTGGATTTTTATTTCACTATTCGATACCTTTTATGACCTCGAATTAAATTATGACAAAAAAGTCATAGCATACCATTTGAATTTTCTGAGAATATTTATATTGTTTGAAGAATTACCAAAAAACGCCATCTAGTGATCACTAATAGAACCATTACGGTACAGTTAATAGCTCTACGTGAAGAGGAAGAAAAAGCGCCTTTTCTGACACCAAGTTCAATTTATTCGGTTCATCCAAAACAGAGATATAAACGTTTGAAATAAAAAAGTTTGACTTTCCCCCATCACTTTATTATTGAAAATTAAAAAAAAATGAGAAATAGCAAAAAGTTGTATAATTGCCTGAATAATACAATGCTTATATTCTCGTTAAACCTTAATTGGGCATGTTCAACAAAAAATCGGCATTTTTGAGTTGCTGTTACGTTCCCTAGCGGCCATTTTTCGAACTTGAAAATAATTTCCAGCGATTTTTCTTGGCCGATTTACCTATAAATATTTTCCCTCCTAATTGTGTGTTTAACAGTTACCGAGTTATGGCCGGAGAGCATTCTTACTTGGACACTCGATACATTAATTTACAGTTAAGTCAGTTAATGTTTGCACAGTAAATTAATGTCTTAACATTTCATATTAATTATCTAAAGAGTGAAATATTATCAACTTACTAACATTATCACCGAAGAAAAAGTCCTCGAAGCAGTATAATTTAATTATTTATTAATAAAATAATAAGCCCTCAGAAACATCTACACTGAAATAATTAAAAACTTTCATCCACATAATTCAAACTGACTAGACCACACACAAAAAACAAAAGAGTTGATGCGTACGAACGCTTCGCCGAAGTCAAAGCTTACTTGATTAATTCGCCCAAAATCAACGAATGGGCGAATAGTGAGTAGCAGGCTTTATATACACGATTTATGTTTAGTAGATAGAGGAACTTGTAAATTGGCACACATGTTATGAAGGCATGAACGTATATTTCGGCAAAAAATAAAAATTTTCTGTTTTAGACATCATTTCTGGATATCCGATTTTATTCAACTTAAAAGAAAATGCCCATACATATTATTTAAAAAGTTCCTGAAACATTTTAATTGAGACATTCTTACACTAAACACATAAAAGTATATATACATGTTTTTATTGACTAACTTCTTCCATTTTTGTAATTTTTGGGTCACTTCAAAGTTACGAATCAAATTACTCATTAAAAAAAAATAGGTATCTATAGCTACACTGTTCGCCTTTAAAACGTATTTTTTTTATTCATTTTATCTTAATTTTTAGGGAAATAATAAGGAAATTAGTTTCTGAAGATTTAAAAAATTCGAATTTTCTGCCTTTCGCGCTTATTTCTTTATCTATATTAAAAAAACGTTATTAGCCAATTTCTCTATAACGGTACATCGCATCAAAATTTTGTATAAAACATTAAAAGTTGTCTTTTTCCTATCTTTCCGAATGCCGTTAACGGCAAAAATATTAAGTAGTTTTCGAGCGGTTGAGGCGCAAAGTTTTACAATATATTACAATATTTTAGATGCTTAATTTGGGCACTTTGTAATCACAAATTCTTCCCAATATCTGCTGCTATGAGTTTTGCTCGTTAAAAATATCAGAGTAGTACAATACATTACGGTTTTACAATCTCGCTTTTATAGGGCTATTGTACCTAATTTGCATATGTAGGGGTCCCACTTGCAACGGAGGTAGTAAAATTTCTAATTTTGGTTTTGTAGCTCCCAATTCTAACAAATAAACAAAAAAAATGAATGTTTAATTTTTTCCATGCAAAACTACCTACCACCTTTCACAACATTTTTCAGGTTACTACTTAAAATATTTGGCAAAAGAAAGTTGTATTCTGAATATAAGTTGGAGGAGCAGTTTTTATCCCATTAATCCTATAATACTAATAAGTGTGAATATGCATTTTATGAATATTGATTAATGCTGTATAACGTCAAAAACATTAATTTTAAATGCGAAAAAAGGGTTATAGTAAATACCTTCTGTTGTTCCTTGGGAATAGAAGCAGGCAATAATTTCATGCAATTTTTATTTGCCACACCAACCACAGTGTAATCTACTCTGGAGAGTTGCAACTCCATAATATTTTCTTCAATGTTTTTCCACAAATAAAGAGTTTTTGTTTAAATATAAATGCTAAGCCAAAAAAATGTTTGTATTACTGCCTTTGAACGGCATGCGTTTAGAAAAATAATCGATAATGACCTAGCAACGCACTATTACAACATTCCTATTACTATTGGTGTTGAGAGGATAAACAATATAATTTTCTGTGTGTGGTTTCTTTAGTGTTAGAGCCGTTTTGCATGTTATAAAGTTATTGCGAATATTATAATCATAATTTTGTACACAATTATTGTAAGAATTTATTTCTGTTATTTATGTTCGTCAAAGAATTCTCCTGAAAAACTTGGGCATAAATATATAGAACAAGATATATAGAGACATCCAGCCCCTTTTGGGCAGGGTGAAAACAATAGCCGCTAGAGTCTGATTTTATAACCTAACTTGAAAATAAGGGTTCAGACCTGTATTATGTTGCCATTTTTGACAGTATAACAGCTGCCAATTCTAAATGTAAAAACATGTTTATCTAAAAGATTTTGTAGGACGCAAACTCCTAAACAAATACGTTTCCAATACCGTTTAAATATTGGACTCAAAATTAGCTTTGACAACTGCCATATATTTTAATTGAAAGTATCAAATATTTTATCTATCATCGAAACTCCGAAATCAATATTTTCAACCTTTTTAAAATTAGACTAAAACATTCTGCCAGGCGTTAGAACCTATATATTTTTTCTAAATCACTAAATATCACCCCATCTAATAACGAAAGTTCAAATCAATACGCAAAAAATATACAATAAAATATTTGTTTTATTATTTTCGAAAAACATTAGTAGTTTCTAAAATAAAAAAATGTCTTCACTTAACCTATATATATATATATATATATATATATATATATATATATATATATATATATATATATATATATATATATATATATATATATATATATATATATATATATATATATATATATATATATATATATATATATATATATATATATATATATATATATATATATATATATATATATATATATATATATATATATATATATATATATATATATATATATATATATATATATATATATATATATACACTGAGGACCAAAAGGTTGGAATAAAAATGGAAAAAAAAATTTTATTATAATTTCATGTATACAGTGTGACCCAAAAGCAAGTTTTGACAGTTACAGACTTAATTTTCTAATATGAAATATCCCGTTTTTATTTTATTTCCGGATTCTACGGAAAATGTTGATCAAATTTTGTGTATCATAATCAACATATGTCTAAATTAAGTTGTAAAAAAAATCAATTTTATTGAAAAAGGTTTAACTTTAAATAATAAATGTCTAGATGACAAAATTATGTAATTTTAATTTAAAAATTGTTGAAATCGATCACAGCAACATCTTGACAATATCATAGGCGATCTTCTAATTCTTGCAAAACATTGTGCACTACTTGAGCTTGTTACAATCTAACTTCTTGTTTTATTCGGTCTTTAAGGTCATCAATATTGTTAGATCGGTTAACATACGCTATAAATTTTAAGCAACCCTACAGATAATAATCCAACGGGGTCAAATCAGGGGATCTGGCGGGACATTCTGTCGGACCCCGTCTACCAATCAACCTACCAGGGAAAACAATATCTAAATATACAGGAACGTAAAATATGTAACAGGTAACAATGTTATTAATGTTAACGCTATCAGTAGATTTGAGTTTGTTTAATTCTTGATATGAACTGCGTTCGGATATGAGGGGTACCTAGTGCTAAATTTTGCAACTTTTAGATAAAAAAATATTTAAGAATGAGTAAAAAATAGGTGTTATCCTGACGAAATTCTAAGAATATGTAATGAAAAATTAATAAAAAGTTATTTAATGTATGTTTAATTGCGAAATAGTAATATGAAGAAACAAAATGTTCCAGTTGCAAAAATTTCCCCTGCTATGCTTTGCTTGTCACACGTGTTTGAAGAGTTTGGCCAACGTTTTTTGCACTTTCTTAAATATTTTCCTATTTAAAAGTTGCAAAATTTAGCACTAAGTAGCCCTCATATCCAAATGCAGTTCGTATTAAGAATTAAACAAATTCAAATCTACTGAAAGCGTTAACATTAATAACATTGTTACCTGTTCCATATTTTATATAATTTTGACGATGATTCACTGTCAAAAGTAAATATTTGTTCAAGTAAAAGTAATTTTTTTATACTGTGAAATGCAAAGATTAAGTGAAAGAGAACCCATTAGAAATATTAATGATGATTGGCTATGGAGATAGAATGCGTATCCAAAACGAAGTTTGTAAATTATTTAACAATAAATACTCAAAGAGAGAGCCTACATCTGAATCAACTTTAAGTAAAAGTGAAAAAAATACGAATTTGGGGTATGTGAGAGATAATTATCAAAACGGCCGGCCCAGTATCTCAGAAGATATGTACAGTTAAATGTTTTACTACCAGTTGAGCAGAACAGACATAAAGCTGCTCGCACTTTTGTTACCTAAAATAATATTAGTCAAAGGATCTGTACAGAAATATTTATACAAAAATAAATGCCATCCTTATAAAGTTCAGTTAGTTCAGGAACTTAACCCATTAGTGCCTATGACTTTTTTTAGGGGAAAAAATAAAAAACTACACAGATTGTTGGTTAGACATGTATTTATATATATATATATATATATATATATATATATATATATATTTTTTTTTTTTCTTTTATTTCAATTTTCTTGATTTAAGGTCAATTTAAAAACTTTACACATATACTTTAAATCATATATTTGCCCATAAACATGATGTAGTTAGATAACGTTTCGACCACACTTCGGTCTTTTTCAAATCTAAAAATGGAGACGGGCGTAGAATTTTAATTTAGTATTTTTTCATTTAATATTTTATCTTGTTAGTATTACCTTAGAACGTAAACTATTAAGGAAAGTACATTTATTTTTAATTTTATACAAATGGAACGTGAAAATTTTCCTTCTTACCTCAATACGTAGAATTATTCAAAATGGCACAAGATGTCACATTTCCACATATATACATACACATCGATACAATTAAAATACACATATTATGTTAAGACATCACAGTGGTTATTCCAATATTGAAATATAAAATTTACTCAGGTTGTTCACGTCCTTCTTATCGTTGATAGCATTTTTGTTTTTTTGTATTTTGACCATCTCAAAAAATTCTCTTTTTTTAGTTTGCGGTTCGGATTTTAAGATTTTGGTGTTACTATAATCAAAGGTATGTTTTTTTTGAATTTCATGATTTGTTAGAGCCGTCGCGTTTTTTTTGTCATACTTGTGACCCTTCAGTCGGTTTTCCAAGTATTGGCTAGTTTGACCTATGTACACACTGTTGCAATCTTTGCAGGGTATTTCATAAATAACATTACTTTTTTTGTTTTTTGGATTTTAATCTGGAAAAATTATTTGATAGTAGATTGGAAGCCTTGTGACAAATTTGAATATTATATTGTTTAAATAATTTTTGAAGTGGTTGGGATAAGCCGTTTATAAAGGGTAAAGATATAAATTTTTTTGTGTTTGAAGTCTGATTATTTTTTTTGTCCTTCGAGTTATGAAATTTGTGGATCCTACTTTTAATGGTTTTATTAATAAGCTGTTCGGGATAATTATTTATTTTTAGAGCATTTCTGGCTTTTTCTAAGGCTTGTTTCCGGTATTCAGGATCTGAGAGCATGATGGCGCAATTTGCTAAACCTACAATTACGGATTTTTTTTGAGAATTTGGGTGGTTCGATTTATAGTTTAAGTATCTAGAAGACCAAGTAGATTTTGTGTACCATTCAGTTTTCATATTTTCGCCTATATGGTGTATTGTTAAATCTAAAAAGTTGATTCTGTTATTTTTTTCGACTTCAATTGTAAATTGTAAGCTTTTATAAAATTCGTTAAATGTAGTTAAAACATTGTTTACTTAATTTGCTGGTATTGTAGTAATGCAATCATCAACATAACGGTAAAAAAATCGTATGTCAAAGTTTAGATTTTTTAAAACTTTTGTTTCCAGGTCTTCCATGACTATTTGTGCTACAACGCTTGATATGGAGGCACCTATTGCGCATCCCTCTGTTTGTTGATATAACTGATCTTTATATAAAAAATATGTGGAGTTAAGGGTTAATTCAACTGCTTTGATAAATTCCTCTTGTGGTATATCTGTATATTTTTTAATTTCTGACCACTTTTCTTTTATTACTTTTATTGCAAGTGGTATGGGTACGTTAGTATATAAGGATATCACGTCTAACGAGATTAGCAGATAGTTTTTTGGAATTTTTATATTTTTTATTTTTTGCTTAAATTGAAATGAATCTTTTATATAATAGTTGTTTTTGTATATAATATTACTGAGTAATACTATTGAGTAATTACTTTTAAGTAATTTGATAGAGGGGTGTATGGGGATTGTATGCAAGAAACTATTGGACGCAATGGAATATCTTTTTTATGAAGTTTTGGTAATCCGTATATTTTTGGTGGCACGGCGTTTCGAATTTTGAGGTTTTTAGCAGTATTTGGAGAGATAAATTGTTTTTTTTTCCCAAAAATCAATTAGTTCGTTATTTTTTTTTGATATTGGTTTGTGGGGTCCGATTTAATTTTTTTGTATGTTTTTGTATCATCCAATAAGGAATTCATTTTTTTGGAATACTCTGTTGCATGCATGATTACGGTTTTGTTAGATTTATCGGCAGTATTTTAATTTCAGGGTTTTCTTTTAAGAACTTTTTAGTTTTCGTTATTTTTAAAGAAAAATTATTATTGTTGTTTTTATGAGCTTTAAGTTTTTTTAAAATTAGTAATTATATTGCAAGTTTTTGCCCTGATTTGATCTTTTTCTTCCATTTTTAAATTGTATATACCTGTTTCTATATTACATATTATGTTTTCTGTTGGTAATTGTTTTTCGTTATTTATTTCTACCGCAAAGTTGGGACCTAAGCTGAGTACATCTGTTGCAAAATCCGGAATATGTTTATCTGTTAAATTTTCATTTTTGTTGTGATTTGAGCTGAGGGCCTTTGTTTTGTGATTAGGTTATTAATTTTATTTTTATTTTTTTCTTTTATATTTTGAAAATGTTTTTCAATATTTGTCGATGTTCGATGCATGAATTTATTAATTATTTTTTCCGGCAAACATCCTATTAATTGATCTTTAAGTCTATCTAATTCTCGATTGAGTTCCCCAATATGAAGGGTAGTTTCAGTTATTAGTAAGTTAATCACATTTAAGTGAAACTTTGGTAAAATATATTTTGTAAATTTACGTTCTAAGTTTACATTTTTGAAATTGATGTGTGCTGTTTTAAAGTTTAAAAAGATTGGTGTTATTTGTTCTGATTTACACCGTAGTAGAAAAATTTTTCTATTTTTTTGATTGGACAGCTTTCTTGATAAGTTTTCATAAATTTTTAAATTAATTACGGCGTCTCTTCCCAATTCGATTGTGTTGTAAGTTAGTATTTCTTCATCCATACTGATATAAATTTTATTGGTTTCTTTGACCAGTTTGAGTATATATTTTTATTTCAATTTTCTTGATTTAAGGTCAATTTAAAAACTTTACACATATACTTTAAATCATATATTTGCCCATAAACATGATGTAGTTAGATAACGTTAATAGTATCGTATATATATATATATATATATATATATATATATATATATATATATATATATATATATATATATATATGTGGAAATGTGATATCTTGTGCCGTTTTGAATAATTCTACGTATTGAGGTAAGAAGGAAAATTTTCACGTTCCATTTGTATAAAATTAAAAATAAATGTACTTTCCTTAATAGTTTACGTTCTAAGGTAATACTAACAAGATAAAATATTAAATGTAAAAATACTAAATTAAAATTCTACGCCCGTCTCCATTTTTAGATTTGAAAAAGACCGAAGTGCGGTCGAAACGTTATCTAACTACATCATGTTTATGGGCAAATATATGATTTAAAGTATATGTGTAAAGTTTTTAAATTGACCTTAAATCAAGAAAATTGAAATAAAAATATATACTCAAACTGGTCAAAGAAAAATTAAACCAATAAAATTTATATATATATATATATATATATATATATATATATACATATATATATATATATATATATACATATAACTTATAAAACACAAGTCAATTTTCAAACTAGAAAACAGCAAAAACAATTTATGAATGGTATTTGACAAAACACTCCCGCTCCAAGCAAAGAGTCACCTTGCATTTTCTGCATCCCCATCTAGGAAAATGTCCACTTCATGATGCTTTACATCATTGGAAGCATTCCCTATACGTCTTTGTTTTAGAGTTATAATTTGAGATTTACCATAACATTTGACGTAAAATCTTACAATGGCTCTCTAGAATTCTAGTAAATCAACTGCCGGGTTTGATAGTTGATATAGCCTCCAAGCATTCACAACTGATACATTGACCATGTGTGTAAACAAGGACCGCCACCATTTTTTCCCACGAATATTGATTCTGTAGCAACTCACCGCTTGATCTAATAAGCCAACGCCTCCCATATTTTTATTGTAGTTTTGAAAAAGAGAGGGCTGTGGTATATCGACCTTTTCTTTTTGAGCCGTTGACCACCTTTTTACTTTCTTCGCAGGCTCAGCTGCGTCGTAGTTTGTAGCCAGTGTTACTACATTATTATCTTTCCATCGCACAAACAAAATATTGGCGTCGCTGTATTTGTATTCCAAAAACTTCCGTTTCTTTTTCTTGAAAATGTTGGTATTGGACAAAGGACGTTTTTTTGTTCGATTTTCTCTTACTGTACCCGTGGCGCGAAATTCTTTTTCTCTCAGAGTTTGGAATAGATCGTAGCTGGTAAAGTAATTGTCAAAAAATACAATGTGGTCTGATGGCACCGCAACGCTCTCTAATAAACTCGATACAACTGAGGATCGTAAAGGTAATTTAGCGTCCTGAGTTTCTGGCTTATTTTTAGCACCGCAGTAAGTGTCAAATGAATAACAGTAACCAGTGGAACTCGTCAGCATCCAATCTTTGTAGCCGAATCTAGTAGGTTTTCCCTTTAGAAACTGCTTCGCCGAGTGATGGCCGAAATATCTGACCATTGCTTCATCTATTGACAAGTCTTGGTGAAAAACACCCCATTGAAGAAATCTTTGGTTTAGGAGAATCACAAGTGGTCTCAGTTTAGCCATTTTGTCGGCAATATCAAGGTTATTGTGATTTGCTAAATATAGATATTTTTTATATCTTCAAATCTATTCCTAGATATGACATTGGACACAAAACCTACGGAAGTATCTTCCTCAAGGCTCCAGTAAAGGCGTTGTCTCGGCACTTTATGGTAACCACTAAACAAAAGTATGGCAATAAACAGTTTGATATCGGGTTGCTTAACGAAAAATTGATGGTCGTTTTTTTGGGAAGAGTAAGGGTTTGTTTGCATAACAATATGATTTATAACTTCGTCATCAAATAATGTTTCAAAAACTCGCACTGGATCAAGATAACTCTCTCTTTACTACTTCTAAGCGATCTTGAGCCCCGGATGTTACTGGCATCGTTGGACCAATGGCGTCATTAGACCAGTTTGGTTGGCTGATCTGAGTTTTTAGTTTTTCATTCAATGGGGTGTCTAGGTCCTATTTAAGTTTTTGTTGTAATTGCGCAAGAGGCCTTTCATCGTCACATCAGATTCATATTCCACCTTTCCAGGAACATCATGAGAAAACCTCTCAATCATATCGGTGATTTCATTATCATCAATATCCTCTTCGTCAGTTTGTGGGTCAACATTGGGCGAAATTACAACAATGTCTGCACGAATGTCTGATGAAGAGATATAATCCAAAGCTGTCCCCAGCCTTTTGAACCGTCTCATATAAAATGAAAAAGAGGGAATCTCTGCAAACTCGTCGAAATTCATATCCATAACACCCTGAAAATAATAATGTACTTTAGATATTATCAAAAAAAAGTTGATTTTTTGTCGCAAAAAATACTAATTCATGTTATAATACATAAGTTAGACATTTTCATATTTTTCCCCCTATGGCCCATTATACTCAAACGAGTACACCTTGCTATGGTCGCCATTTTATCGAAGTGTACGAACATTAGTTTGATTCACTGTTTACATATGACATTTTTGGAGTTAAATAAATAATAAAATTACTAGAATAAATCTTTTGCAAACTTACCTTTTATGTCGGATTTGCAATATGACTGACTGACTCTCGAAAGTATTTGTTTTGTTTTCACGAACACACGCTATGCGCGAATGGCAATTTTATTATACACTGAATAAGAAGATATTCTCCACTAGAGAGTAGTACAATGAAAAATTATCAGCTGTACTCATTTGAGTATAATGGGAACGAATGGGTTAATGAGGACGACCCGGATAGGAGAATGCAATTTTGAGATATAATGATGGAGAGATGTGTCAATGACCCTCAATTTTCACGAAGAATTTTTTTTTTCTTATGAAGTAACGTTTTGTCCAAACAGAAGTGTGAATAGGCAAAATTGTTGATATTGGGCTACAGAAAACCCGCTCAGGATAAAGAATTGCCACCCACAATATCCCCAAAAAGTAAATGTATGGGCTGGGATTATTGGAAACAGAATTATGTGTCCCTTCTTCTTTGAAGAGACTTTAAATGCAAAAAGATATCTAGAATATTTAACATTCGATTTGATTCCTGCGCTTGCTGTATTGTATCCAAATCAAGTAGATTCTGATATTCCCAACGATATGTTATGGTATCAACAGAATGGAGCGCTAGCCCATTGTACTCACCCAGTTCGTGAATATTTAGATACTGTTTTCCCTGGTAGGTGGATTCGTAAACTGGGTCCGATAGAATGGCCTACCAAATCCCCTGATTTGAGCCCGTTAGATTATTATCTGTGGAGTTACCTAAAATCTACAGTGCATGTTAACAGATCCAACAATATTGATGACCTTAAAGACCGAATAAGACAGGAAAATAGATTCATATAAGCTCAAGTAAATATTGTCAGGATGTTGCTGGTGAGCAATTTCAACAATTTTTAAATTAATATTACATAATTTTCTCATCTAGACATCTACTATCTAAAGTTAGGTCTTTTTTTAATAAAATTGATTTTTAAATATTTTATACATTTTTTACTTTAGACATATGTAGATTATGATACAGGAAATGTGATAGAAATTTCCTGTAGAATTCGGAAATAAAATAAAAAATGGGATATTCCATTTAAAAAAATTAAGTCAACTGTAACTTGTTTTTGGGACCCCCTGTATAAAAAGAAATTTTTTCGAGAAAAAGTATTTGAGCGAAGAGGTAACTACATATGTCGATTTTGCTCCTGTTGGTGACTCTGGTGTGGTTTTATGGATCAATTTTGGTGCTAGTTGTACTGGTTTTTGAACTAGTTGACTGTACTGATAAAGACCTTAAGTCAGAAACACGTGTCTATAGTCGGCCAAATTTCATTGCTTTAGCGGTCGTCCTAAAAAAATCTTTTTTTTTCTACTATGTACTAGTTTTTGTAGCGTTAATCTTTTTCTGCTTTCGATTTAATTACTCTTGGGTTATGAGTTTCTTTACAGGTGGCTATATGCTGTTCCGTGGTAATAGAGTATCAAGCCCGGTGAAGATTTCGGATGTCTCTTGGTAACTACAAATGTCGGTTTTGCTCCTGTTGGTGACTCTGGTTTTGTTTTGTGTATCAATGTATATCGTTAGATATGTATAAAACTCAAAACCTGTCAGTTTTTCATAATTCGATTGCAATAATTTCTTTTTGAATAAATATTATTCATACCCAAATTAGAACCGTGATTTAAATTTCTGGATAAACTCTGATAAATTCCCTATCTCAATAAAATTAATGAATATAATATTTAATTTAAATACAGTGAAATATGAGCATTGCATCAATATTGCAATAATTTTTCAAATACGTCCTATTATAAAGTCTCATTACCCTTTTCACATGTGTCATTTAAAATTTATATTATACATTTCACTAATTAAATGTATAATTAATACATGAACAATACGGAATAGCTTTTTGAATGATTCAGATTAATTTAACAATAAATAATAAAATCTGGGCCTGCCAGGAAACAGATAGATGTTCGCATAATTGAAAGTTACTGAACGAACAAAAAACATAAATACTACTTTAATTATTCAATAAATAAATACATTTTCAGAACACATTTGACTTTTAAGTCCATTACAGATCTACTATATATATATACATACAGAAATTGGGTTAATTTGCAAAAATTTTGATTAAATAAATTAGCGTGGAAAAGAAATGTATTCTATAACGCTATCTTGCATGCATAATCAAATATGTAGTTTCTACACTAATTTTTTGAATATTCTATTAGGCTGGGGATAGGGACTCCCGTAAGCGTAAAGATCTAGAAAAATTTCGGATTGTTTCACAATTACAATACTTCCCTTTTACGAGGGAATACATATTTAAAGTCAATTGAACAAGATGCGTTTACATTGATTTTTTTAACACTTAACAACATTTTAAGATATCTCGTCAAAAAATAATCGAGGGGCTTCAAATCTGGGGACCAAGCTGGCCATTCAATACTGCCCCGCCTCCCTATCCACTTTCCAAAATTCACAATGTATTTCCGAAATTCCCAAGTTTGAGGGCATACCATCTTGCTGCAATCAGATATCATTATTTGGTAGTACAGTATTATCTAAAAAACATCTTAGGAGTAAATTTATGAAAGTGTTTTACATTGGTAAAAAAGAACTTAGGACGGTTAGAAAACCATTGCGCCAAAGTCCAAACAATTTTAATTTTTAATCATTGCAAATATCTGGTTTTTGTGGAAATTGGATGTGATGTTCTCGTATTCAGCCCGATATCGAAAATTATGCCATTTAAATTGAGTCGACTCATCGAAAACATCATTGGAGGAATGAAATTTGGATTGGCGTTATACAGTTCCATCATCGTTTCACATAATTCTAAACGCCTATCGTAATCATCATCAGAAAGTTCTCGTATTAGTGTTATTTTAGAGAGAAGGGATATGTCCTGGTTTAGACTAATTCGACTTGTAGACATAAAGGGATTCTTTTCAAAACTTAAGTGACTAACATATCCAAAGCCTTATCGCAATCTGCCGCTATTTTAGGACGGTCAGATCTCGCAGCATTCTTCATATGCCCTGTTGCATTGAATTTTGTTAAAATTTTACATATAGTCGACTTTGCTATTGGATTTCGATTTCGGCTATTTATCATTAAATATCGCATAAACTTACTGCAATGTTCATCTTCGGCCCCATCACGCAGTGTGGTTAGAATTTCTTTTCTTTAAGTTTCGCATAACGAATCCACTATTTCAAATCTGACGTTGACAAAACTCAATATTTCCATGGTCTTTAAATTTTCTGTTCAGGTGAACAATTAATATTATTAATTTCTAAAAAATGACTCTTTATTCAAAAATCGTTATATTTGGGTCCTAACACTGGAACCTTTGGCGGAAGATAGATTAAAATACAAGAATTCTAACCACACTACAACACAATTTTTATTGATATTTATTTTAGTTATATTTAGGAATTAAATGAATGTTAGGAAATATCTTTAGAATAATTAGTAAACTCGGAAAATGTAATAAAATATAGGGCATTCCATAAAAAAAAACTTTCTATCAATTACTGAAAAATCGTAAACTTGGCCACCTCCGGCTTCCAAATTTAATTAAAACTGGATGAGAGATTCTCGAGATATTTGGAGGTTTCCAGGCTTTTATCAAACACTGTGTGAATGAATGATTGATTAGTTAAGGTATGATGGTTCTTGGGACTAAACCATGTCAAATTAAAATTACGATCTAGTTTCGTTCTCAATTGCACGAAGCATCTTCAGGGATCTTTCCTCCATGAGGTCTGAACATTGAATGAGCTCGCATTTTTTTTATTTGGGAAAACAATGTAGGACTCGGTGCTCTATCAGGTTTTTACCTGTCAGAGTCAACAATACCTACTAAACCCCAACAGGCCCTCATCAGATGGACTATCATTGTACTAGCCAAGGATCCTTCGATGGGGTTGATACCGTCCCAGGGAGAAGCTCCTATAAAGGGCATGGTCCTCACTGTGTCGTGGGGGGGGAGGCCCTCGCTTGCCAGGATGTTTTTGCCACCTCTCGATACTTGTAGACATCTGAAATAAAAGAGAATATTAATAAAGAAAAGTGTTGTCTTACCAGGTTGAGATATTTCTCCGCGGTCTCCTTTCGCCTGTCCGGTTTGCCGCTGCTTACGTCCTATTGTCCCGTGGTCCAGTCTGCCGTTGCCAGTGTCCCTCTGTCCAACTCGTTTGACCAAGGGATTTCTACGTCTCCAACTCGGATTCTGACTCTTGGAGCCAGTCTCCTACGTTGGAAGAGGATTGCTTGGGACTTCTGGGGGTTGATCTTAACCGTCCATTTGACACACCAGTCATGAAGGTTGTCAATGTCCTCTTGCAGTCGTCTACACATGATCTGGGTGCTTCTGCTTTGGTGTAGGATGGCTGTGTCATCAGCGTAGAGTGCCGTTATGCCCTCACGATTGGAACAGCATGAGAGAAGATGGAGTATAGTATGTGTCCCAGTACAGACCCTTGAGGTACTCTAGCTATTAGTCGTCTTTGAGCTGAATGAGAGTCGTTCACCTTGACTGTGAATGATCTGTCATTCAGATTGCTCCTGATAAGCTTTATATTTCTTCTCTTGTATCCAGCTACTGACATTTTATTGACCAGGCCTTGGTGCCACATTCTGTCGAAGGCTCTTTCGATGTCCAGGAAAATTGCTCCCGCGACCTCTCTGTGATTGAATCCTTTGATGATGTACTCTGTGCCTCTGAGTACCTGTTGTTCAGATGAGTGCCCTGCCCTGAACCCGAATTGCTCATCTGGGATGACATCTAGCTCTTGAGACTCATCTCTCAATCTTCTGGCACTAGCTCTTTCAGCTACTTTGCTTAAAGCAGGGAGTATACTGATGGGCCTGTAGTTTTGTGGTTGTGTCCTGTCTTTTCCTGGTTTTTCGATGACGATGACCTCTGCCTTTTTCCATGTGCTGGGGAAATGGCATGTTCTTATGATGGAGTTGAGGATGTTGGTCATAGCACTGTATACTTTCTTGGAGAAGTATTTCAGCATCTTATTGGTGATGCCGTCGGCTCCAGGGGCTTTCTTGACGTTTAGTTTCCTGATGATGTCTCGAAGTTCCACGGGTGATACAGGATGTAGATTTTGTTGTGGTAAAATCCAAGCATCCCAGTCTCTAACTGAGTCGTTGACCTCTTCGGTGTACTCTTCGTCCTCCTCTGGATGTTGATTTAGCTGACCTTGTTGGACTATGGAGTCCGCTAAGGCTTCAGCTTTGTTCTCATTGGACAGGAGGAATAGGACGTTTGTCCATTCTAAGAGCACGTTCCATCTGCCAGGCTGTTTGGTGATATGTGCCTAAGGATCTCAGTTTTTCCTGCCACTTATTGTTTCTGTGCTCTTGTAATCAATCTCTCAGAAATTGGGAGTGTCGGTTTAGAGCAGTACTGTCCTCTTCTTCGTGGGGTCTGGCGTAGATCCTGCGGAGGCGTCTGTTGGTCCTAATTTCATCTCTGAGATTTTCAGGAGCTCCTTGGTTTGTCGATGCCTGCTTATGTCTTCCACTACTGTATTTTCATGGAAGGCATTCAGGATGGCTGTCTCTAGACGTCTTACGGCCTCATCTAATCCCTGAGGAGCAAGGATCTCAGGGATTTCGATTCCAGCTTTCAGACGCCTTTGATAGGCCTTCCAGTCGGTCGTCTTCTTGGTGTTGTGGTTCACTCTGTTGAGGTTTACTCCTAGTTGCAGGAGTACCGGGTTATGGTCGTATGTACCCTTATTCAGAGTGTTTATGTCCAGCTCTTCCCTGATGTTTTTCAGAAGTGCAATGTCCAACACAGTGGTATCCCGTTTCCAAGGGGGAGGTGTGTTGGTTGCTCTGATCCTGTTATGGTGAGTCTGTGGTCTTTGCATAGTCTGGACAACTTGCGACCATTTGCATTAGTATGGGAGCAAAGACACAATTCATGATGATTCATCAACAATGATGATCTTGGCTCTTCGTCCTCTTGCTAAATGCTCTATGTTCTCTTTCACTAGTTCTTGTGATGGGGCGCGATACGCAAAGGTGATTTTAATCGGTCCTCTACGTGTGTTGACCTCTATGGAGATAGCGTCTAGTTCCACATCCTCAACCCCCAGGAAGGAATGTGGAATGCCTTTTCTGATCAGGATAGCGACTCCACTCATGGCTCGGTAGCCTAGAGGGTCGTATCTGTAGATATGATATCCTGGGAAGGTCATTCTTGTTTCGGCTGTAAGTTTTGGACATCGGGACGATGTTCTTCCAGGAGTTCTAGGACGTCTGTTTTCCTGGCCTTTAAGCC
The DNA here is from genome assembly GCA_030620095.1 of Kuschelorhynchus macadamiae. NCBI lineage: Eukaryota > Metazoa > Arthropoda > Insecta > Coleoptera > Curculionidae > Kuschelorhynchus > Kuschelorhynchus macadamiae. The sequence goes on from JAUTXW010002792.1 coordinate 55,460, forward strand.
GCTAGTGTTCCAGGAAATGAGTTTTAAAGTTTCTTCTTGGTGTGCTGGCATTGCTTATTTGAGTCTACGGAGCTGTTCCTCTACAGCTTTTGTTGTTGTGGGATTTATAGTTTCTACAATAGAGGGCATCATCCCGGTGACTGCTTGCAGGATTGCACCCTGGAGATCTAAAGGGGGGGAGCTCTCCTTCTTTTGCTTAGGGGGAGTGAGAGAAGTTTTGGCCACTTCCACTTTGGCGATTTTTGCTGCAGGTTTTGTAGCTGCAGGCTTGGCAGTGTTTTTGAAATTGATCCATGGGGCGACAGGTGCCTTTTTAGGGGCAGGATATTTCAGGCAGCCCCTATAGCTAGCCGGGTGTCCATTTTGGCTGCAATTAGCACATATGACGTTTTTGCTGCCATCTTCCTTCTTTTCCGGGAGTTGGCATGCGTCAGAGCTGTGCAATCCTGCACATGTGACGCATTTATCCGGGAAACCTGAAGCACTGCTTTACAGTGCCGTCCTTTTTCTTTTTTCTTGTATTCAACTTTGACCACACGGTCAAAGAGGGTGCCAACTTGCATAATTTTGTTACTCGCAGTTTTTACGAGGAAGAGAGGCATGGGTTTTTTGGTAGTCCTCGAGGTTATTCTCATGATGCTGGCGTCAGGAATACTCAATTCCCGTAACTTCTGGGCAATCTCTGCCACAAAGGTGTTCATGAGTAATCCGCGGATTACAGCATGAGTCCTCTTAACTTCTGGAAGCTGGTATGTGTGGTAAGGTCGGTTTACTTCTTTTAGATGGTAGATCAGCGCCCTATGATCGCTGGCCGTCTTGGGGTATATTTGAAGCCTCGAGCCGAATGCTTTGGCTTTATTAAAGCTAATATTCGCGCCTTTGATGTTCCTGTGGTCCAGGTCCCGTCGTCTTCGATTACAACCGGGGGGATTTTCGGGGGTTGGCATCTCTTTAGGGACTACACTTTTTATCTCACTTGTCTCCATAGACTCACTGTTTTCACTGACTTTTTCACTGTTTTTACTGGGGGGAGATTTTACTCACTTCCTCTTAGTTTTTGTTGTTTCGGCAGTAGTTTGTTGTTCGCGTGTGGGTTGCCGAGTCAACTTTCCTTCTTGTTGTGTAACAAGAAGTGATTCTAGCCTGTCAAGCCTCTCTGTAAGATTACGGTTCTCTTCCTTGAGGTTTTTCAGATTTTCGCTTTCGAAAATGTTCCTCTTTTAGTTGGAGAATTTTTTCCGACTTCATCTCGGACGAGATTTTCGTCACCTTGGAAGAAGAAGATTTACTTGGCTTCATTGTCGAAGATAGCACTATCACAGCACTATGCACCTCACTGACAATTTTTCCAACAAAGGAAAAAATCCACTTTAACAAACTTTACACTCTACGGAGCCGGGTGAACCGAATCGATCCGTACGGTATGAATGCTAAAAGCGAACTATGATGAGCTCGGAGAGATTCAGGTGGGCTTTTATAGTCATCGAACCGCGATCCCGTGTTAAGATCAGTTTCCAGATGTGATGTGGACCGTAACACGTATGTTACACATTTTTATTTTTCACAGTTCTGCCCAGTTATCATATTTTTAGAAAACCGGGATAAGCTTTCAGTTGGGGAGAGCACTCCAATCCTTCTCAATATAGAGTGAGACCAGTAAAGTCTTCATCATAAGGGATTTTTCTCGAGATTTTTTTTAAATTTGGGCAAAGAAGAAACTGAGTTTACAGAAAGTTTTGATTGAAAAATAATACAAAATGATAATAAAAAAGTTGCTCTCGTGAGTTATCTTACCGGTTAAATTTGACCTTTCTAAAAAACTTTTTTAATTTTGAAAGATGGTAGAGGAAAATGCTGTTTTTTTTTCCAAAATTCAACTGTAACTGTTAATTTATAGTTTTTTTCCCAAGAGATAACCAAATGTAAGTTTATTAACAGAATCAGGAATTTACTCAGTTGTTTACATTTACACTAAAGGCTTTATTTGGGAATTATGTTATTTTTTTAGAGAAAGCGATATAGAACTAACAAAAAATGTTTTAGTTTTGTTTTGATTATAAAGTGGTATTGGAATCCCAAAAATTTTCGAAAAAACATGTTTTTAGAAAAAAAAAATGTATGTAGGGATCTGTGTGTGTATGTGAACAAAATTTGTGTGAATGATAATTTAAGAACGGTCTAACCAATTCTTTTTAAATTTGCACCAAAAATAGACTAGGTCAGTGTCTAGCCGGATTAGATTTTGGGTGTCATGGTCGTAGATCTTTGATTTTTTTAACAGGTATAAGAACATAAATAATTATATTTTAAGAACCTGGAAGCCGATAGAATTAAAATTGAAGGCATAAATAATTGGGACAAATATTATTGATATTGACTGACATCAAGAAAAAATAGAAACCATTGGCGTAGATACTTGATGTTTTGCTCAATAATATATTTAAAAAAAACAATTATACAGGGTAGTACTAGGTGGATAAAAGAGCCATCTGAAAATAAAAAAAAATATATATTGCAGAAGTTTTTATCTTGCTTAGGAAACAGTGATACACGATAAATTTATTTTATTTTTTGTATATGAAAAGTTATTTTTTCCAACTAGCAGTTTGAAACCGCCACCTGAAAATAAAAAAAAATCAAAAGCATTTAACATGCTTAGAAAATAGTGTGGTCCTAGAACAATGAAATACGTCCATGAAAATGAAATCCAAAGAATATTTCAAGACAGAAGTCAGGATAGATCACCTGACTACCTCTTTTATTATTTCAGCAAAAACTTTTTGCAAACTCACATTTTACTTAGGGCAGTTTTAGAAAAATCCCGTATGTGAAAAAACAGAAATTCCTAGTTTTTTGTCTAACTTCATCATGATGGTTAATAGATCAAAATTAAAAAATAACTTAGTGTATATGTAATATATCTACAGGGCGTCTGAAATAAACTAAACCCAAAATCTTAAACATATCTATAATGAACCCGAAACTTCATGTTGTACTTTTCTTAAAACAAATAATATTATAATCTGCAATACGGGAATAAAAATGGGTTTGCCTTATCTTTTATGATAATCATCTACACGGGCTTTAATTTGACCAAATCTCAATATAGAGGGTGTGTGAAAATGTCTCTGCACACATAACAAAATTAGTTGTCATTGTGTTTTTGTGAAAATTAGAAAACAATACAATTTTCTTTTATTATATTTTGTTATTTACATCCTGTATAATAAATTACCAAAAGTAACATTTAACCTGATAAATATCAGATCTAAAATTGAACTTGTTCTCAAAAATATATCTTACATAATAAAAACAAAATTTGGAAAAAAGTTAAAGAGTAAAACAGAGAAAATTCACTCTTAACTAAGTATGCAAAGGTTATACCTAGGTGTAACAAATAATGAAGATTGTTTTCTAATTTATTCAAAAAATATAAGTCAATTTTGTTATAAATATGTGTAAAGATATTTGCACATACCCTGTATATTGTCATTTGCTAAATCTAAAGCCCTTGTAAACGATTAGCATAAAAGGCAAAGAAACACCATTTTCATTTTCAAATTACAGATCAAAAAAAGTGTTTTAAGAACAATACAAGACATTGAAGTCTCGGGTACGTTAAAAATATACTTATTTTTTTGGGATCAGTTTACAAAACAATCCGGATTTTTTTGTTTTTCAATCTTATTAATCATTAAAAATATAAAAATACAGATTTTTTATGCTCCAGGAACAAGAGACAGCTCGAGAGATTCTTAATTGACCAAAGCCGTGAACGTTTCGGTTTTATGATCGATTTGTTGTTGAGATTTTAAATATATTTATATATATATATATATATATATATATATATATATATATATATATATATATATATATATATATATATATATATATATATATATATATATATACCTTTTTAAATCCTACATGTAAATTTAACGTAAAAATTCAGTGTTTTAACTCCCGGCGAAAAAGACTAATCATTTCACCATCCACCTAAATTGCAGTAGTCCAAGTAATTCGATAAAGCGTACGATACAAATTATATTTACAATGCTAAAAATAATATGTATTTAGAAAAACGCATGAAAATAAATTCTACATTTCAATTATTTAAATTTCGCCTATATTCGGCTTAGTTGCTATAATTAAATGAAATAGATAAAACATGCACCAGTGCGTATCGGTTTATTTCATTAATATTAGTAAATGCTATATTTCATTTACACTTTAATGGGTAGTGCAACTGTCCAGTTTTCTCAGTAATTTATTAGACAATTTAATTCTTTTGTAAAATATTTATCAATTAATTGTATGTAAAACACATATAGCTTTCTTTTCATTCTACATTTTGAAACATAAATTTACGTGTTTAATTCCTAAAATGTTTTGTTAAGATAAAACTAATTTATGCATCTGAAAAACGGCATTTTAGTTGTGTTAAATATGCACGGGGATGCACTAATTATTTTTTACTTGTTTCTCATCAACCCAGCATAGTTTCATTAAAACTAAATCTACAGTATCAAGTTTATTAGTCTTCCTGGAAACCCCATAAAAAATCGGTAAATTTCCTTTACCCGGAACGTCCCCTGTTATGAATGATTCCTTTTTTAGGAACAGTGAAGTGTGACCCAATTTAATTCATATGCATACATAGTCAACATATTGTATTCTTACCAATATTTTACCAATTTTAGTTTCAATCTATATCACACTTGATTTTTGGGCGTAATTTAAAACAAATTCAATAAGTAGTTTTTACACACACCGCCATTTTGACACACACCGCCATTTTGTTACCAGATTATCCCAGGCATATACTAAGTATACCTATATCGAAATATTTTTAGAGTTTTGGGGGGTCCAGACCCACAGAACCTCCCCCCTAGCATGTGCCTGGATTATCCTCCTATCACACTTAATGCTTGTACAAAATTTAAAATTAATCTGACGAGTAGCTTCTTTGGCAATGATTTTTACATATTTTATTAAGCCCTCATTTTTTGCTATTTTATATTCATATCAAAATGTTACCAGTTCATTCCTACGTGATTATTGTGGAAAATATGAGGAAATTGGATAATTAGTTTTTTAGTAATAATTTTTTTATGTTCCTCTAGTTCGCCATCTTGTTCCGGCATATTGAATTTTTACCAAAATAGTACCAGGTTATCCCTATACAGTGATGGGTGGTGGGTATATACCCAACGGGTAGGTAAATAAAATTTGGGTATATACCTGGTATATACCGAAAAGGTGTAGGGCAGGGGTGCTCGAACTGCTGGCGATGTACCTCAATATTTTTAGACTACTTACGATCGACTCTGAGAGGCTGCAAGTATGTGTGATGCAGGGTTGTCGTACATACACGATACATACACCCTACCTACTTACCTATGTACCCTAGGTAGGGTGTACCGTAGCATATATAGATATTAGCTTTCCTCACAATATACATTATTTTAGTCAAGGTTTGGTTAGGTTCTTCTCTACAATATCAATGAAAAAACTCATAGTTATTCAAAATTGCGAGTTTATTGGTTGTTACAAAACAAAATAGTTACATATGGTGTTAAACTTAACTAAGGAGCGACTTTGGATGTTGAAGCGTGGCACTGTATGTCCTCAGCATACTTTTCATAAGATGGTACATAACCAGAAATTGTATCAGATGCTGTAGATTTGAGATGTATATCTGATATAATCTGCACCAACTCATTTTCAACAGAACATGAGTTCATATTAAACTGACTTGCTATTTCAGTAGCTAGGTCCTCAATGTTTTTACATGAAAAATGATAACTCATAAATGATGCTACATTTGCCAATTTACTACAATCATAAAAACGCATTTCGAATTGTCCCAAAATATTTGATAATTCAGCCTCATACGTATCATAATTCAACTGAGGAATCCTTGCTTTCAAAGACGGAAAATATTTCAGATCCTTTCTTTTCAGTTGATCTATCATAAGTTGCAATTTACTTTTGAATGCGTTTACTGCGCTAATCATCTCAATAACAGTTTTTCCTTTACCTTGAAGCTCCAAGTTAATGGTGTTTAAGTGCATTATGATGTCAGTCAAAAATGCCAAATCAGTCAGCCATTTTTCGTTTTTCAACATCTGAGTGTCATCACCTCTTTCGTCTAGAAAAGCTGTTATTTCGGCAATAATTCTTGAAACTTTTCTAGGAATTTTCCGCGACTCATCCACTTGATGTCCGTGTGAAGAACTAAATCAGTGTGTTCAGCTGACTCCCTATCTTCCAACTGCAACTTAAAGAGCCGCCGTTGCAAGCTATGTGCACGGATGGATTTCACAATTTTTGTTGCAATGCCTACAATTTCCTCCGTCTTTAAAACTTTTAAACACAAAACTTGTTGATGTATAATGCAATGGGTTGAAAAAAATGAAGGGAAATCTTCATTAGCTCGACACATTGCCACAAAACCGTTTTTGTTTCCAGTCATGGCTGGTGCTCCATCGGTCGTAATGCACCCGCTTCAATAAATGCTTCCTTCACAACCGATCCATCTTCGAATGGTTTCTTGTGTTTCGCCAATATATGAGATATTTTAAATGACGCGATCGCAGCAGCTTTTGATTGTTTGGCTGGTCTTGTGAACATGGTTTGTTCTTTTCTTAAACAAGATATCAAATCACGTACTTTTCGTTTTCTTAATTCACTCTGTGGCGGAAAATCCTTTTCATAGTTTTTATGAACCGTTTTATGATGCCTCTCTAAGTTACCACGCTTAGGTATTGCAACTGACGCACGACAAATAAGACAAATGCACTTATCCTTCACCATAGAAAACAAAAATTCTTCCTCCCAATCGTTATTAAAATGATACGTTTTAGATTTCTTCGCTGCACTCATTTTGTACTATTTAATAATAAACTTTGTATCGACGTAGTATTGCCTTCAAGTTGCAATTCAGAATGACTCCAATTCGTGCAGGCGCAACGTTTATATCGGCGTGAACGAAAGTCTCGAATGTTCCCGTCAAATGCGCCGCCCGAAATTTCTAGAAAATCGGCAAGATTAAAAAACGCGGCTTTTCTTTGACAAGTACCGCACGTTCCTTTGATAAAGCCGCCTTTTGCCGCTAGCAGAGTGTTATTTTATTACGTAATAAATTTTTGTAGTTTAGTTAAGTACCTACTTATTAAAAAAATTTTTCTTCTCGAGATCTACTCAAAAAGCACTCGCGATCGACCGTTTGAGCACCCCTGGTGTAGGGTATATATCCATTGAGAAATTTACTGTAGTTATATACCTGGTATACACCCGGTATATACCCGGTATATTCCTGGTATTATACCTAGGGTTGCCACCTCTGCAACTAAGTATTATTTATTTTAGATTTTAAACGTAGTTTTCTTACTTTGTGCATTATGTTTTTGATTCATTACACTCTTCAGAATTAAAATATGTTTTTAATAGTTGTTAATTTTTTAGATTTTAAACGTATTTTTCTTACTATGTCCTTTATGTTTTTATTTCATTATACTATTTTCATTTTTTTATTTTGTGATTTTTATTTCGATTTATTCAACCACTTTTTTTAATGTACTAATTTAACAACAAAACGTTAAAATTTGGTAGATTACCTTAAATTAACCAAGTACACTTGGGTATATACCCGGATATATACCCGGTATATACCCAATATATGCCGTATAGTTGGGTATATACCCGGTATATACCCAACTATATGGGGATATATACCGGGTACAAAACCTTGGGTATATACCCAAATTTCAATATACTCGTTATGTGCCCATCACTGTCCCTATATTTTTGACTAAAATTTGAGGTGATTCTTATGAATAGTTTTTAAGCAACCCTCGAACTGATAGACAGACAGACGTTAAAACCTAAAAATAAGTAAAATCTGAGAGGCCGATTTTTTTCAAAATCATGAAATATTTTATCTGAACGCCATTTTGTTCCGCTATCTTAAATTAGTACCACAGTTTTACTAGTTGATCTCTATACCACAATTAGTTATGGCACACAATTTGAAATCAATCCATTAAGTAGTTTTTTCAGGCTGAATTTTTGATTATTTTATTAAGCCCCCATTTTGTTCCGCCATCTGTTTTTTATTAATATTCTTTTTTTAACATTTTACTAGGCAGCCATTTTGTTTTGCCATATTGGATTTTTACCAAAATATTACCAGGTGAGCCCCAAATGAACCTTAATTTTTAGGTAGACAGATCTAGGAACGCTAAAACCTAAATATATCTAAAACCTGAGAGATTGATTTGTTCACGATTACAAAAACAGAAATGCCAACCTACAAATGTACTTCCAAAATTGTATTTATGGAGAATAATTTACTGAAACCTTTTTTTTAACAACCTGAAAAATAAAAAGAAATTATAGGATTGGTATATCCTTATCTAAGACTAAGTTGTTTATGTTAAAGAAGGGGGCATGTTCATTTTATGCTGGAGCGTTCTTATATAATTATATATACGCCCGAAGTCAAAATTCAGAATTAAATTTATTAAATTCACCATATCTGTCAGAACCATTTTCCCAACAAACCGACATTGAGCTTTATATGTATAGATAACAATATTAATTTTCCCGAATGTCTATTTTGTATAAATAACAATATTAATTTTTCCGAGGACCGACTCTTTTGCTTTTTTTTTCGACATAGTATATTACTTTACGGCCTCTCGGTCTCAAAAACTTTTTACACAATAAAAAAAACGATATATTTTATTCCATAAAAAGTTTCAATTCTTTTCATATTGGTGACAAGTAAACTGTTTTATTTCTTTGAAACTGTTGAGGCCCATTCTTGATAAAATCCCTCAATGTCAATCGCAACTTCACATTTCCCTCTAGACGAAACTTTGGGCACGATGTTAATTTATCCGCAACCGAGCAAGAAAAGTTTAATGTTGGCTAAAAAACGGGAGTGTTAAGGCAACGGTGCCACCTATCTTTATCCGTTTACCTGCTTTCTGCTTGTCTTTCATATTATTTTACTAATAAATTAAATACGCAACCGTCCAGTTTAATTCCCTAAAATTATTTTTACTCGACTGCGCATGCAATGAAAGGTCAGTTGTTCACAGTTATGTAATGTAGGTTTTAGAGGTTTGGCTACAAATATCTTAACACATAATAACACATTTTGAGTAAAAAGTCTTATGTAAACGTTGTGTTTATTCCTTACCAATTTTGAGCAAAGCGGCCTTAAGTTTTTTTTTGTTTTATTAATTTTTAAGCACTCCGTTAATATTTTTATTTATTTTGTTATGTAATTAATTATAACATTTTTAACAACATTCCTACAGTTTTTTCTTACTAAAATATCACAACCATCTAAATTTAGAGAATGAAAAAACGTATCTGCTATTATGCAAATATGCATACATATTTAATTTTACCTTAAAAAGACCTACTTAAAACGGCAACATCGATGACCGTAGAAACCGCAGGATTCAACGAACGCAATTAATTCGAAAACATAGCAGTTCTTATTGTTTTGGTGTAAGGATAATTTCATACCGATTTAATACGTAACATAAATTTTAAAAATGTTTACATATAATGAATATGCAAACATGTCTTGTTTATGGAGAATGTAGACAGAGTGGGAAATACGGAAAATGTAAACGCTTTACACACAAGGGCGTGAGATGAAATTTTAAAAAGGGGAAGCAATTTTTAGAAGCTTACCTATTTGTAATGTAATTCGATTCTTCATTCATCATTTTTTGCAAATTAGTCAATGACGTCATCATAAGAACATCGATGCTCCGACATATTTTGGAGAAGTTTATTTTCAATGGACAACAGCGATGTATGCGAAAGTCTCTCCTGCCCCGTTAAATTTCTCACGAAATTTTTTATACGTTTGTGTTAAAAAATTGCGTTCTAGTGGTGAACTTGTGGCAGGTATTGTCAATACTAATTCACACAATTTCGACACTTCGGTGTAGGCATCTTCTTCTTGTTTTTTAAAAATTGCATTAGTTCCTTAGAGTTATTTTTTGCGCTAATGTCAGTTTCGTAAATCACTTTTAGTTCAGATCGCAGTAACACTCGGCCGAAGAACTGGCCATAATGAAGAAGAAGAGATTTAAACGCATCTTTTGGAAAAGTTTTTCCTTTAAATGCATCAAAATTGCAGAGCTCGAGGAATTTAAAATCATTTAAACCGTTAAATCTATAGTTTATTTTTTGCTGAATTTGATTGATTATTTTATAAAAAAAACGTCTGTATGATGTTTGAACATCTCCCACCTTGTCTGTTCGAAGACGCTTGGCTTGTGGCTCTAGATTTAACGTCATCGTTTTCTCCCAAAATGGGTCAAAGTCATCTCTTTTTTGGCTTAACATGGACTTAAAATCATCCACTTTTTTAGGCAAAAAGTAATATCATTTGTTTTGATTTGTAATATATTAAAAACATTGTCCGAGAATGGAAATATTTCTGAAAATATGTTCAACAAATAATTGAAATTAAAATCTCATTTCAAAGAGTCCAAAAACCCCCTCAAACTATTTATTGCTCCTGAGTCCTACGTTTCATTATTTTCTATTCTCAAATAGTTCAATCAGTGATTCACGATTTTCAGATACTGTTAACACAAGTCTTCCATTTTAGTTCCACCCAGTAGGAGCTACTTTGGGCAATCGTTTGTGCACAATGGAGTCCAAAGCTTGTGTACGTTTTGCTGACTTGGAAAAAAAGCAGCCATACCACTTAAAGTAACGAAAAATACTTTACGCTCTTTAATGTGATTGATGGACTAGGATAAAACTAAATTTAATTTATGAGCAAAACAATGAACAAACAGACAGACTCTTTAATTGTCCTGCCATCACTGCAGCTCCATCATAGCTTTGAGCAACTCATTTTTTCTCTCCATTAATTTCTTTAGTAACGTTATAAACTACGGTATATAATGCATCTGCTGTACGATTTTCGGACACATTCTTAAAACCTAAAAATCGCTCGTGAATACTTCCGCCTGTTTTAACATAGCGTATTACTACAGATAATTGGCTAAAATTAGTGATATCAGTTCGTCCAGAACGATAGCAATGAACCGCGCCTCGCCAATCTCCTGCTTAATTCTTTTTAGACTAATGGTTGCAACAGCCGAAATTAAATCATTCTGGATTCGATTCTAAATTATTTTTTAAGCAATCATCATATTTACCCATTAAACTAAGTAAATCTTCAAAATTTTCTATATTTGAAGAAACCCTTGTTTTGTCATGACCTCTAAATCCCAATTCGTGCTGTCCGAGAAAACAAACAACATCGATAAGTCTTCTTAATATTTGCTTATTTTTATCGACTAGTTCATTGTGTTGGCGGTGATTAATTTCCAACTGTTTATTAAGGGGTGTTCAATTCTGGTTTTGTCGAAGACTTTTTCTTTTGTGACGGCCTGCAAATGCGCTTTGGACATAATGTGTCTTTTTACAGCTTTATGGAAATTGTTTAAATCGGAAAAACCAGTTTTATTCCAAAGACCTTTTTCATTTTTAAAAAGTAAACATTCCCAACAAAATAATTTACTTATATTTTCACACCCTGTTAGCCATTTAAATTGTTCGTATTGTTTTTCCGGATAAAAATGCCTAATACAGTTTTTCATTTTTGTGGTTAAATTTTTCATAGGCGGTTTTGCCCTTCCTTTGGAAATTATTTCAAACTTATCAGCGAAGTTTAATGTTGAAAATTTCTTTATTATTAAGACATACACCACACATTCACACACACTCTTCTTAATAAATTCTCCAACATTTTCAACGTTATTACCGACAGCCGAAGTTGACGGTATTTGCATATCCACGTCCGTATTATTGTCTTCCATATCGCACCGTGCACGATGCGACGTACGTATCACACAACACATGGATAGCCGTTCAAACAAAGAACCTACTCCAACGATAGCTTCCGCCCCCACTTAAAGAAAGCGACTGAAATGCAAAAATTGCAAACAGCCAGTGGAAAGTTCAATAACCTCTGGCTCGATTGACAGGAAATCAAGCATACAGGACTTGGCTGCAGAGAAGCTAGCGGCCCGCATAGGTTCGATTGGATTCTATTGCTCGGTCGGAGTCAATGCCGCATTTATTATGGGCTTGATAATTAAGATAATATTTTAGCATTTTTAATGTAAACTAAATTAATGGTTTCCTATTTCAAAAATTACATTTTAGAAGAGGTTTTGTAATTTTTTTTTGGGGGAGCACTGCTTCCCTTGCTTCCATGGACTGCACGCCCCGGTTACACACACACACACCCACACACACATACACACACACACACATATATATATATATATATATATATATATATATATATATATATATATATATATATATATATATATATATATATATATATATATATATATATATATATATATATATATATATATATATATATATATATATATATATATACTACTGATAACGTACATCGTCAAAAAAGCTACAGGTACATGAAATTTAACTAGAAAAAAAAATACGAAAATTAACTATACTAGGTACTTCCAAAACGAAAAAAAAAAACTAACTTAAGAACTTTTGAACAGAATAAAAGCTAGCATCTAGAAGATAATTTTTTAGTTTGCCTTTAAAAGTTCTGAGGTTATCAGCATTTTTAATGCCAATTTATTAAAAAATCTACATGCCTTATACATTACCCTTTTTAAAAAAAAATGTGGATTCATGTGCATTAGGAAGCAGTAAAGTTTTGTTTCTAGTATTGTAGCTATATGAAGCGCGATTGTCTTGAAGTTTTTTATGATTTTCATAGGCGAAAACGTATACTTTAAATATGTAAATTCCCGCCAAAATGAAATAGTTTTAACACTTTTGTACATGAAAGACCAGACATAATGCGTATTTCATACTTTTGAAGCAAAAACACTCTTGTCACATCCGAGCTTAAACCTCAGTTTATAATACCGTACAATAAGTGAGAGTGTATATTAGAATAATATACTGACAACATAGCATTTCGACTACAGTAATTTGATGACTTTAAACCATAACAATTTTTTCTTAGCTTTCTGCATATATTTTATATATGATTTCCCCATCGTAAGTTCTCATTTCTCATCAATTTCTAAACCTAACATTATTGAGGAAATGGAAGGTGTAATAGGACCACTCTCAATTTCGTGAAGTAAAAAGTTATTATTTTGTTTCTTATTTGAAAATACAACAACATTTGTTTTAATTTGATTTATATTCAAACAATTCTTTTTAGACCATAACATTATACCGTTATAAACCAAATCTGCTGCTCTTTTAAGTTAAGATACAAACTGCATATGATATGACAGAAAATTAATCATTAGGTCATTAGAATAAAGAAGGTATAGAACTAAACTTCTCTGTTGTAGTAGTGAGACTTTCAGTTATTTTTGAGTAGTAGTAACTATTCGTTACTTTTCGAGCTGTATTCGTTACTTCGGATCCGTTACTCGACTACTCGTTTCAAGATTCGTTGTTTTAGTTACCACGCAACAAATTAATATAAAATAATATATTGCAACTTTTTAATTCGAAATTTCGAAACAAATTAAACTTAGGTACAAATAGACTTTAAAACCTTAATTTTCTAATTTGAAAAATAATATATATGTGATATGTATATATTGCATGAACATTAGGCAGTATATAATTAATAAAAAAAACTTAATAACAGTAACAAAATAATTATAATACTTAATAATAATACAAACATCATAGATTCTACTAAATCTTATAGATAGATATAAGATACATATATACACTGCTCTATACTAAATGGTACGAACACCATATAAAAAATCCTACCATCTAAATAATATTCCGCAAATTGTATATAGTTAATTTTTAAACAGATAATCATATTTGTATAGTCTTCAAGATGACCTCATAGAAGTCAAAAGGTCGACTAATTGCAGCATTAGATTGTCTAAGTGCGTTTTATTGACCATCGTCCAACCAAAATACATTCCCTAAACTACTATTGTGATCACTATTAATCAAAACACTAAATTACACCAAAAAACCTCTAATTTATTAATTTAAGTCAGAGAGTTACCAAATTTTGTTGTTTAAAGAAAGAATGGAAGAAATATCGAAAATGTATTGTTATGTACATTCATTTCTGGGAATCGAGGCGGCATGACGGCGACATCATTTTTTAAAGAAAGGATTCAATTGGGAAGTAATAAAAAAATGGAGTTACTGTAATTAAGCCGTTCGGCTCAGAGGACAGGTCTGGAATTTAGCTAGTCATAATAAGAAAAATATAGGCAAGGCAGAAGAAAGAGTAGTTACATGTTATATGCAATAATGCGTTGGTCCTACACTTTTTTTTAAATTCTTAACTTTCATGGATACGAAGTTATGATTGTTTTCATTTATCTGTCTAAAACTCCCCCTTATTTAAGACTGGGAGATGAAATTTAGAGCCCACTATTTTCAAAAACCAAGGGCGAAATGTCTAAGTGATGCAAAATCTTTAAAATATAAAATAATTACTACTATTACTATTTAAAAATACTGCCATCCAGTCCTTATTTTATTTTCGGTATAAATCAGTCTCTTTTAAATCAATTTTCCTTAGCCACCTTTTCTTAATCCAAAGCCAAAACATTTTAAATTAAATATTAGTTATCTCAGGTCATAACATCAGCACATTATAGAATTACAGGTCTTAGTAAAACCAAAAAATTTAATTTTTCCTTGCACTACTTATCTTTTCTCTTTCTCTTGCACAAAACAAACACAAACAATAAACAAATCAAATATCTTGAAAATTTCAAAGCTGAAAATGAAAGAATCCATGGCAGCCCAAATTACACGAAATCCAGATCTGATATCAGCTGTTTACAATGCCATCAAATATGTTAAAACTTCACACAGAGCAAATCCACACCTTTTCAACAAATTATTTGGTGTGTCCTGTGGCATCTGCGTTCTTTAGGTTTTCAATAAAGTTTAAAACATCTTGTTTATATATGGGTGACAAAAAAGTATTTATACAAGGTGGCACACTGTTATAAACAAATGCCTTCCAAAATATGAATATGAATTAAACTTGTATAGAATTGAAATCAATGCAGTAGATTTGCTTTTTTTAAGAATATAAACGTTATGAAGAAAAATACCTCAAATTATAAAAACCATTGGCGTACATAAGAGGCAGTACTATGTTTGTCATAACATACGAAATAAAAAACGGGGCGTTAGCGATTTGAATTTCAGAAAATTTTCATACAGCCGCTTTGATTTTTTATTCCTTTGGCGTTCCCGTTTATAAGGTTTCTACTTCCCCCGTTTATCACCCGACCTTAGTATTTCGTAATATGATATATTTCACGGGTCCCGTGTCAGTCTAACGTTTTATTTCTAAAAGGCTGCCGTACGTGTTCTTTTCGAGACGGTTATAAATTGTTCCTCTATAATGTGGAGATTGAAGAGATGAAGAGATTGTAAGTGGATGCAAATCCGATAAATTCGTGAGGGATAGACTGAACATTTTCCTAACGCATATAAAAGGGCTGTATTATTTTCATATTTTTCTCCGTCACGTTTTCCGTCAAGAAATTTAACTGATGAACAACACGTTTGAAATTAGTAGACAACCGACTTCTCTTTAATGACACAATTTTTTTGGCAACTATATCAGTCATCCAAGCATGAACACGTGAAACGACTCAAGCAGTGCTTGACTCAAGTTTGGATAAGAAAATCTTCTAAACTAGTTGACAGATTTGAGTATTTCTTGGATAATAAAAAGCCTATATATAAAGACCCGTTTTTTGGCTATATATGGAACCTTAATTTTTTTTATTTCCTTGTATTCTGTGAAATATATCGAGTTAATGTAGTTTGTTTCACGTTACACCTATGCCACAACAAGGACATCATATTGACGATTGCGATTTCGCTCTTTTTAGAGCTCATCAGGCCGACATACGCTGGCTAATACCACGACCGGTTGATTTACAAGACAGTTTGAAATAAAATAAATATTGAGATAACCAGTTTGCAGTACTCTGTTTTTACATAAAGCAGTCCTCTTAGTACCTTTTTATACTGTCCATTTTTCAATTTTAAAATTTACACCTATATGCTTTGCTGAAGTTGAAGATATTGATTTGGATTTCCATAAAGTATCTATAGCTCCTTGTATTGGACTTTAAATGAGCTTTGATGTGTAGACACGTTTGAAACAAGCATGTATAACAATTTATAACTTCTGAAACAAACTATTCTCCCTGGTAGTATAAATTAATTGACTAAATTCTAAACTTGGTAGATTGCATAATTTTGTTGAGTTTAGTAGTAGTTTTGCAACTTCTATTATACTTTCTAACTCCAATTTTGCTACTAATTAGTTTTAAAAGTTAGTGAAATAATTACTCGCAAAATTTGTCTTTAGTAGTATACGACGGGCAATTTTCTCCCTGGTACAAAGTTGGCAAATCATTAAAGGAATATACGGCTTAAAACTCGCGGAACAAAATATTTGGTCTTCCTTGTGTTAATATGTAGAGCTCCCATATTAAACACTACGAACCCTTTTTTCTTGATAAAATCTATCTCAGAAATGTATAGAGTAATAAAATAGGAAATTCCGTCCAGTTTTGCTGAATTTCGCGGTCATCCATAGGAGTAGGTAACCTTTATAGAAAATAATAACGTAGGTAACCTTTATAGAAATAATAATAAAAATCCTTTTAAATCTCTGTCCTTTTGCCCTGTTTCTTTTGCATACCTAATGAGATTTTATTACTCTATAGATTACATTTATTACTCACCCAGCTAGCACTAAAGTAGCTGCAACTGCTTTTACTACTACTCCTTAAGAGTTTTTACGTATTTATTACTAATAATGTTACTATATATCAAAATTCAAATTCAAATTCAAATTCAAAAATATATTACATAATTTCGTACAGAGTATAAGTTAATAAAGGTTCACATGGTACATTTTAATTGCTATTCTATCTAAATAATTCTAAAATATCATAAATATAATCCAAAATACCCATGAACTCAGGGCCGGGTTTTTCCCCTAAGATGTATAAAGATACAACTTGTGTGGTATTACCCCACCCATCGATTCGAAGACGGCACCCTGCGCCAATGAGAACAATATCAGCCACAACCACACTCCGATAGCACGGAACTCGTGCAGGCAGGATCAGGACAATGTTCAGTTAACTTAAAAATAATGGAGTAAAAAAGTCAGGATTTTTTTCAATGAACAACTTTAGTTCTCTTTTAAATATTTTGTCGCGCTGTAGGTTATTTCTAATAGAAACTGGTAACATATTAAACATTTTTGGTATATAATAAATTATAAATCTTTGACATATTGAGTTATGTAGAAATGGAAGGCTTAAATTTTGTTTTATATTAGCTCTAGTCTGATGCTGGTGCGAAATTGTAGGAAAAGTGTTTTTTATTTTCAGCAAGTATGATAGGCTAGTGAAAACGTACAAGTTTCTAATATTAAATACACTATGGTTTGCATACAATTTGATAGTTGGGTATAATCGGGATTTACCTAGCAATATCTTAAGAACATTATTTTGACACGTTTGTAATATATTCAGCGTGTTATTATAAGCACTACCCCACACTATGATACAATATCTTAGAATAGACTCAACCAAAGACCTATATAGAGTTATCAGTAGTTTTTGGCTCAAAATATCTCTTAGCTGGTAAAATTTATAGAATATTTTTCTAATTTTATTACTGACATAAAAAAACGTGATGATTCCATTTTAGATGTTGGTCCATCATTACACCCAAATATTTAATTTTAACCACCTTTCTTATAAGCAGTGTACAGTCGCAACCTACAAGCTGTCCTTGGCAATTCTTATCATGGATACAAATGTTATCAAAATTTGGCTGATCCGTACTTGTAGCAGAGAATGTAATAAAAAATGTTTTAGATAAATTAAGACTTAACAAACTCGAACCCAGCCATGAGTGTACTATACTCAAACCTTCTTCAGCTTGCCTGCGAACATCCTGCCAAGATTCACCTTTAAATAATAGTACAGTGTCATCTGCATATGAAATGACACTAGATACATCTAATAATTTACCTATTTTATTTATATATATTAAGAAAAGTACAGGGCCGAGCACAGTACCTTGTGGCACTCCGGTTGTAATTGTTTTAGGGGTGCTAAAAGAATTATTAATCTTTGTTTTTTGCTGCCTATGTGTTAAATAATATTTCAATAAGTTCAATGCACCATCTCTTATTCCTAGCTCTTCCAATCTGTCATATAAGATTTTGTGTGAGACAGTGTCAAATGCTTTTTTAAGATCTAGAAAAATTGCTAGAGTTTTTTTTCTATCCTGTAGGTTTTCATTTATACCTTTTACTAACTCGAAAATTGCATCCTCAGTACTTTTTTCATTTCTAAAACCATACTGTTTAAAATATAAAAGGTCATATTTTTCTAAAAAGTTTACAATTCTACACTTAAGACATTTTTCAAAAATTTTACCGAAATTGTTTATAACCGAGATTGGTCTGTAGTTTGTGGTTAATTTGGCATCTCCGCTTTTAAATATTGGCGTGACAACTGAGACTTTCCAGTCTTCCGGTAAATTAGAATTTTCAAAACAAAGATTAATTATATGTACAAGTGGATCCAATATATTAAGGTGAATTTTTTTAATAGATTCAGAAGTAATTTTGTCTTCTCCAGGACAAGAGTTATTTTTTAATGTGCTTATATGTTTAATTAGCTCATTTCTCGTTACAGGTCGCAAGAAAAAGGAATTGGGATTTCTACATGGCGGGTTAATAGCTTTATCTTGGTCTATGATAATATTTTTCTGTATATCTGATCCTATATCGATAAAAAAATTGTTGAAAACATTAGCTACCTTTTGGTCTTCCCCATACATTTTATTGTCATGCATAATGTCAAAAGTTTGTTGTCTGTTTTTTTGACATGTCCCAGTTGCCTCGTTTATAAATTCCCATATTTTTTTATAATTTTGATTTGACTCCTTTATTTTTGTTTTATAATATATGTTTTTAGCATGTTTTATAATTTTGTTTAACGTGTTACGAAAAAGTTTATATTGACCTGATAGTTCCAATGAATAGTTTGTAACAAGGTTTTTTTTAAGTCGGTCTCTTTCTTTAATAGAATTAAGTAATCCCTCAGTCATCCAAGGTTTCCGCTTCCTGTTCGCACTGTTTATTTTTAAAACTGTTGTTGATTGTTCTATATAGAGTTTTAATGTGTTTATAAAATTTTGATAAGCTTTCTCTGTATTATTACAATATAAAACTTTTTCCCAATTATGTTCTTTATCAGCTAGAAGTTCATTTAATTTATTATAGTTTATTATTTTTTTAAAACTGCTAGGGTTAGTTTTTTTCTTAATAATGTGTATGTTGCTTAACGATAAACCAATAAAATAATGATCAGTTAAAGCAGATCTTAAGATTACGGGAGTAATGTTGTTTTTTTTATCATGAATATCTTTTGTTTTTATAAATAAGTGGTCTATAATAGTAGAAGATAGTTCAGACTCTCTAGTTGGTTTGTTAATGCCAGAAAAATATGCATTTTGTGATAAAATATTTAGATACATGTTCACTTCTTGACTATTTATGTCCAACAAATTAATATTTATGTCACCAACAAAGAACTCTATGTCGTTTGAATTTATTTTACACAATAAATCTTCTAATTCGTTTAAAAATGTATGTAAATTAGTTGAGGGTGGCCTATAACAGGCAGTTATACCAAAAGAGAGAGTATCACTAAGTTTTATTTCACACCGTATTATATTAGTTTCTGAAAATCTAAAGATTGTGGTTACTGAATGAAAGTGTTCTTTTATATACATTACTAGCCCGTCATTTTTATTAAATGTAGATTCGTTATATATTTTTTTAAATCCCCAATTTCTAAGTTAGTTATGCCTTCTAAATTAAAAGTTTCCGAAAATACCATAACGTCAATAGTATTTTGATTAATTTGATCTAAATAAATCATCAGTTCATCAAAATTTTTCTTTAAGCTACGTATATTTAAATGTAAAATATTCAGTTTATTTTGACCAGCAAATAAAGATCTTACCTTCCCAGCATCATCCTCTACTAAAGTGTCCAACCTGCCAAACGCATCTATCATGTAGCTATAATCTAACATTGCCCTCATTAGCACTCAAGTGTTTTTTTTATTTAGAATATAAATACACCAAAAATTATATAAATCTTTCCGAATAGTTCAAATTCAAGTTCTGTATATATAAAAATTAAAGAAAAGAAAAAATAAGTTCAAAATATTAATTTACACTTAAAAAAAAAATATATATATAATATAGAATCAAATTATTATATTATGTGAGACTCCATGATAAATATTTAAGTAATATGTTTAGTTAATTATATAATTCAAAGTAATTTTTATTGGATTATATTATATATCCTCAAACTTAGAGATTTTTTTAATTGTATTATTATCAAGTTTAACGAGAATGTTTCCATACCGCGTAAATGTCTGTTTACCGCTATATTTTTGCATCGCCGCTCTGTATAAGGCTAGCCTTGGTTTTGTCAAGTCTTCGCCAATTCCGATCTTCGTACCCCTGAGTTTGGAGGCATTTTTTAACAAATTAAGCTTGTTTTGGAACAAATCAAACTGCATAATAACTGGTCGTGGTTTTTCTCTTGCTTCGCCAATACGGTGACATTTTACTAAATTATCCCTTTTTAGTTGCATTTTCATTTTGTCGTTAATTATATTTATATTTTTACAGGCAGAATCTCATTTTCCTCCTCCTCTATGTTGTAGATACAAACGTTGTTTATTTTCAGTGATTGTTGTATATTTTCAAGGCGACCTTCCAGCTGACTTATTTTTTGGGTGTTTTTTGTTACTTTGGATTCCAACTGTGCGATTTTATCGGTGACCTTGGCTAAAAATTTATTGACAAACTCGTCATCACAAAGTAATTCTTTTAAAGCCTCTTTAACGGCGTTTTTGATGTCGATGGGTTTTTGCGGGGCCATAATTTGCGGTTCAAAATATTGCTTGATAAAAAATTCACACGTACACTAATTTTTACGGTTTAATTCGCACTTTAAACTAACTTTTTTGGTGTTTTCGTAGGAGCTCAACAAACACGTACTAACAACTGTGTACCGTCGACATCATAATCAATCATATCAACAAACACTTTGGGTTACACGTTTTTAAGTATTATATATGTATTTTTTTACTGCGAATAATACTTTATACTAATGTTCCATGTAAAGTTTTTATGTAATAACTACTGCTAAGCAACTAAATAAGGAATTGACACCACGGTCGGCATTTATTTTCCGTTAAATAATAGTAATTATTGAAAGTTACTGTTTCTAATCTGTTTACTAAATTACAACTTTAAAGTATCAGTACCTTCTTGAATTTTGCAGAGACTACTCCATTACGTTCAAATGTACTCCTATAATGTATTGCTATAAAGTAAAACGAGTCGTTGGAGAGTAGAAAAAGTTATCGTCTACTGCTACTTTAAACTGGCTATTACCAGTCCTTATTCTTTTGTTGCAACTTAGAAGTAAGAATTACAGTAATTATTTACTACAAGTAAATTATTACCTTTCGAACTTGAGGTTCCGGAGATAGTTGGTACGAGATTCGGTCGGTGATTTTATAAGGACAGTGGCAACAATAGAGTAACCAATTTTTGATTGTTTTTGTTTACTTTTCGCCTACGTGGGTTTCTTATGAGGTTTGTTGTTTTAGTGTCTCATTTTATTAGTTTTTGTGATTATTAAAATGAATATTGATTCAAACAAGAAGTTCGCAGCCATTGGCCATATGGAGAAATGTATTTAAGCCTAGTTCACCTGTTTTTTGCTTGTAATTATAAAGCGTTTGTGATGAATGTGTAAATTACTAGTACTATAAATGTCTTGAGTTTAAGTTTACTTCAAAAAAAGTTATTAAATATTGCACATTATTATATTTTGGTTTTATTTTGCTGTAAAAGACAATATTGTTTTATGTCTTAGTGTATGTTTTACTTCATTTGGCACATTTGAGGTAGAAGCTCTCTAAGATTAGCATAAAAGAAACTTTATTTTGTAGGCCTTCTTCGGTACATATTACATTACTAAATTCACTTGGCAGACAATTCCCATTAATCGCTTGCACAAACATCGTTATTTGTTAAAAATTTAAATGAAAAAGTAAGTTCGTACTAGATAGTTGGAATAGAGCAATTTGGCGGATGGGCTGCTACTGTCGCCACTGTCCTTCTAAAGTTATTGCAATTCGGTCTACAGCTATTAATTACTTGCGTATGTGTTGTGTTATCGTCTACGAGTAACAAGGTAAAATGGTTATCAATTAATTAAAATTAAAAATATCACAAGTTAGTTATGTCATACCTGAACAAAACAACCTAAAGCGGTATTTTAAGGAAACAAAAAATAAAAACGAAACAAAGGGTTATGGTTTTGATAGATAGCAGAATTATAGTACCGCAACTCCCGTATGCTACGACACAACGCATTAAATTTTAAAGATCCGACGGAATGTTCCCAAATCGTAACCGCTTGGTAATAATACACATTATAGGTTTAATAAGAACTTTGTAGATAACTTTATTCGTACCACCTTAGTGTTCAACACTTCAGTGTAATTGAGATAAGTGACAGCCAACCTAAAAGTAGAAGTCCAATAGAATGCCATTGTTCCATCTCCCCTATAAATATTTAGCTGTATTTGTTTTTGTGAGTATAAAGATTAAAAATGCATACAAATTAAACAATACGTTAAAAAAATCATTCTTTATAATAAGATATTTAATGATAATTACTATTTAAACCAAGGTCCAAAATTAAATTTTTGAGTTTTAAATTGGCCAATATATTTGACCAAATTGTATTGAAAATTAACGAATTTCAAAAGCGCGTATTTTTTTTACAACTAGCATCGGCATATTCACCAGAGAAATTGCCTGCGTTTTAATTTTAGGTCCTTAATATAGCCAGAAAACTAAGTGAAACGCATGTATTACCTGAAATACCAATAGCGTATTCTATACGCTCTAAACCATATTCCCAATTTAAGTGTTTGTAGTGGCCATAACTGTTTCGTTTGTATTAAAACGAATCATACATATTTTGAAAACGGATACGGAACGGAAATAAAAACAGAAATGACGAAGAGGGTGAATTATTACTATTCAGCTACTTAAATGGAACTACACAATCCCGTACTATCTACGCAATAGTCAAACTCACAGTTACATGTTATTCACGAAATAGGTTCCATAAAATTAGTCCCCATTTTGATAATCAATACGTAGTCTCAGCTTAAACAGAACGTGGCGACACCAGGTTCCGGTTACTTCAATCAAAATGCTTGTGATAACTAACAATGATGTATTCATGACTAAAAGTGCTACTTGGGCAATGCATCAATAACAGGCTTTTACTTAAGGTGGGATTCCGAGCAACGCGGCTTCAGCGTCAGTGACGCCACGTCAGTAACGCCGCGACAGAGCGATAGTACAAGGTTCTATCTAACTGTATGATAGAGTGTACGAATACAGCGACACTGACGCGGCGTCACTGCCACAGCGCCACTGCCGCTGCGGCGACAGCGGCCGAGCCGCGCTTCCTCTTGTAGTGCCGCCGTATCGCTCGATCGACACGTGTTGATTTAGGAGGTTGCAATTATTTTAAAAATGGAAGATTTTACCGAAGAAGATGATGAGCTTTTCATAACTCTTGTGTCGACACATCCCTTATTGTATAACTTATGTGAAGGAGACTACAAAAACTCGAAAAAGAAAGATAGAATTTGGCACGAAATTGCGAAGGAATTAAATAAAAAATGTGAGTATTTTTTATGTTTTTTATTTAGTAATAGTTATTTTGACAGGCTACTTGACTAATCTCTGAGTTAAAATAAAGTTTTAATTGTTCTCTGATATAAATGCCATCATTTGCCTGTCCCCTTGTACTGGTCAGATTTATCATATTACCTGTAGGATTCTCGTTTTCATCACGTGTGTAATATAGCCGACTATTTTCTTCTAAATACGCATCTCTTAACAGATTGTGTAAGCAACTTGCAACTAGAATTAAATCAGTGCAAGTAGTCGGTAGAACTGCAATAGGAGTATAAAATACTCTGAATACTTAACTCAGCAGTCCGAAGGCATTTTATGCAACACGGCGCGCACGACACAATCTATAGTTAAAAATTTCTTTTTCGGGGTCAAGTCTGGTCCTTGTTCTTGAATACGGCTTCATCATATATGTGCTGAGAGGAAAAGCCTCATCTCCTATTATAAAATGAGGCAAACTAACATTCGTATGCGGGAGAGGTTTGGGTTCCGCAATGTTAAAGTTATTGCTTGCAATTTTTTTCCTACTATCGACTTCCTAAATATGTTATTATCACCTTCCTTGCCATATGAGCCAACGTCAAGAGCCACAAACTTATAGTTAGCATCAACCAAAGCCAACATTACGATAGAAAAATAGTCTTTGTAATTAAAATAAAGCGAACCCTTGTTTTGTGGAGCTTTTATGCGAACATGCTTTCCATCTATGCTGGATATACAGTTAGGTATATTCCATTTTTCTCAAAAACCTTTCTCGATTTTCTTAAAATTACTTTTTGTGGGAGGTGGCATCGCAACTGGCATAAGCTTTTGTTTTAATACTTTCAAAACGTCTCTGTTTACTCTTGAAATATAGGATTTTGATATTCGGTATACAAACGACAGCGATGCAAAACTCTGGAACTGAGAATAAAGGTTTTTATTAAATTACATTTTTTTTGCAGGTGAAAATTGTAAAAAGAGGTGGAAAAATATAAAGGACACAAATTACCGTCAGAAACGAAAGAATAAGTCTGGAACTGGATCCGCAGCACCTAAAAATCCTAGGTCTAAGTTTCAAACCTACGAACGATTGCTTACATTTCTACACACAGTGCCGAATGAACGTTCAACAGAAACTAATATTGAAGATACGGATTCTACACAAGACAGTCAAACATCTGATCGAGGTAGTGAGTCTTCACTTCATGTTCGAAAACATTTAAGTCCTGCATCGCCAGCAGAAGAAACTAGAAATGATATCGAACATGACACCATCAATGCACAAACACCTTCAAGAACATCTTCAGGCCCGAATCCAGTATTTCCAAAATCCAACAGAAAACGGACGCATCAGAAAAAAGATGAAATAATTGCTCTTCTACACAAAAGAGAAGAATCACGCCAAAAAATTTTAGACACTATAGCCAATAGAAATGCTGAGAACCCCGAACTAGCTTTGTTTTCGGATTACGTAAAAAGTGTATTACAGAAACTACCATCCAATTTGAAAATAAACGCAAAAAAAGGAAATTTTTGATGTTCTCTTGAAGTACGAATCGTTGAATGTTCCCGCATCTACAAACGTTGTTCAATTGAATTCGCCTCAACCTCAACTATCTAGTTCACCTTCAGCACAGCCCTCAACAAGTTTTGCATATGATGCTGTTCTGTACACAGATCAAAATACGCTATCTACTATCACAGACAACTCCAGAGCATACTCACCTACATCACAGGCAACAGAGATGGAAATACATGAGCACTTAAGTTTTCACGTATTATAGATAGATTATAAATTTATAATTTTTCTTTAAAGTATGACTAAAACTACTTACCTTAATGTTAAAAATAGTTTTTCTTCAGGACCTGTACAATTTCGTGTAGTTTTTGGTGATTCTTCATATACTAGAGACAAAATGAAATTAAATCGCTTTTTATTAAAACGACAAAGTTCTCTAAACTTTTCGTCGTTATAATCTAAATGTTCTTGTATTGAGATTTTGTACAGATTTTGACCGGGTGGTCAAAGTGGAAAATAAGAGAAAAGACGGCACTGTAAAACAGTGTTTCAAGTGCCAGCGTTTCGGACATACCCAATCGCTATGTACCTACCCAGACAAGTGCGTTAAATGTGCAGGACTACACAGATCGGACGCATGCCGACTCCCGGAAAAGGAGGAAGATGGCTCCAAAAATGCAGTTTGTGCCAACTGCAATCAAAAAGGACATCCGGGCTGTTACAAGGGCTGCCCGAAATATCCCGCCCCTAAAAAGGCACCTATAGCCCCATCGGCCAACTTCAAAAACACAGTGAAGCCTGCAGCCACGAAACCTGCAACTAAAGCTACCTATACGGAAGTGGCCAAAACTACCACTACTCCCCCAGAGGAAAAGAAGGAGAGCTCCCCTCCTCTTGATCTCCAGGCTGCAATCCTGCAAGCCGTCACCGGAATGATGCCCTCTATTGTGGAAACCATAATTCCCACAATAACAAAGGCTGTGGAGGAACAGCTCCGTAGACTAAAATAAACAATGCCAGAACAACAAAACGAAACCCTAAAACTCATTTCCTGGAACACCTGCGGTCTAAGGGCCAGGAAAACTGACGTCCTAGAACTCCTGGAAGAACATCGCCCCGATGTTCTAGCATTACAGGAGACTAAACTAACAGCTGAAATAAGAATGACCTTCCCAGGATATCACATCTACAGATACGAACCTCCTGGTCACCGAGCATCTAGCCAGAGGACGAAGAGCCAAAATTATCATTGGAGACTTCAACTGCAGATCCGAAGAATGGCATTGCACCCATACCAACTCAAATGGTCGCAAACTATCCAGACTATGCGAGGACCATAGACTCGCCACATAACACTCTGAATAAGGGTACATCCGACCACAACCCGGTACTCCTGCAAGTAGGAGTAAACCTCAACAGAGTAAACCGCCACACCAAGAAGACGACCGACTGGAAGGCCTATCAAAGACAACTGAAAGCTGCAATCGAAATCCCTGAGATCCGCGCTCCTCAGGGACTAGATGAGGCCGTAAGAAGTCTAGAGACAGCCATCCTGAATGCCTTCCATGAAAACACAGTAGTGGAAGACATAAGCAGGCATCGACAAACCGAGGAGCTTCCTGAAAATCTCAGAGAGGAGATCAGGACCAACAGACGCCTCCGCAGGATCTACGCCAGATCCCACGAGGAGGAGGACAGGACTGTTCTAAACCGACACTCTCAAAATTTGAGAAACCGGTTACAAGAACACCGAAACAACAAGTGGCAGGAAAAGCTGAGATCCCTAGACACGCATCACCAAACAGCCTGGCAGATGCAACGTGCTCTTCGAATGGACAAACGTCCTATCCCTCCACTCCAAGGTGTAAATGGCCCAATCTACACCGACGAGGACAAAGCTGAAGCCTTAGCGGATGCCATAGTCCAACAAAGTCAGCTAAACCAACACCCAGAGGAAGACGAAGAGCTCACCGAAGAGGTCCACGACTCAGTTAGAGACCTGGATGCTTGGATTTTACCTCAACAAAATCCACATCCTGTCTCACCCGGGGAAGTTCGAGACATTATCAGGAAACTGAAGGTCAAGAAAGCCCCTGAAGCCGACAGCATCACCAACAAGATGCTGAAAAACTTCCCCAGGAAAGGATACAGTGCGATGGCCAACATCATAAACTCCATCATAAGAACATGCTACTTCCCCAGCACATGGAAAAAGGCAAAAGTCATCGTCATTGAAAAACCAGGAAAAGACAGGACAGTACCACACAACTACAGGCCCATCAGCCTACTCCCTGCTTTAAGCAAAGTAGCTGAAAGAGCTATAGCCAGAAGACTAAAAGACGAGTCCCAAGAACTAGATGCCATCCCAGATGAACAATTCGGCTTCAGGGCAGGGCACTCATCTGAGCAGCAGGTACTCAGAACCACAGAGTATATCACCAAAGGATTCAACAATAGAGAGGCCACAGGAGCAGTTTTCCTGGACATCGAAAGAGCTTTCGACAGAATGTGGCACCAAGGCCTGATCCACAAAATGTCGGTGGGTGGATACGAGAGAAGAAACATGAAGCTTATCAGGAGCTACCTAAATAACAGATCATTCACAGTCAAGGTGAATGACTCTCATTCAGCTCCAAGAGGACTATTAGCTTATACTCCATCTTCTCTCACGATGGCCCAATCGGAGATGAGGGCTTAATGGCACTTTACGCTGATGACACGGCCATCCTTCACCAAAGCAGAAGCACCCGGATAATGGGCAGACGACTGCAAGAGGACATTGATAACCTTCATGACTGGTGTGTCAAATGGAAGGTTAAGATCAACCCCCAGAAGTCCCAAGCAATCCTATTCCAACGTAGGAGACTGGCTCCAAGAGCTAGAATCCGAGTTGGAGATGTCGAGATCCCTTGGTTACACGAGGCCAAGTACCTAGGGATGACCATGGATAGAAGCTTGACATGGAATAACCATATCAACGCAGCGAGGACAAAAACCAGACTAGCGATGGGTAAACTTTATCCACTGCTCTGTCGGAAAAGTGAAATGGGACTGAGGGCCAAGCTTCTACTGATCCAAACAGTAGCCAGGAGCCAACTCACATATGGCTCAACATCCTTCGGATATGCTTCTAAATCCCACCTTATGAAGCTAAAGAGGACAGAAAACAAACTCATTAGGATGGCAGCTGACGCCCCGTGGTTTATCAGGAATGAGGATCTGCAGCGTGATCTTCAATGGACACCTATCGAAGACTTCATGCGGCAAAAGGCTACCCCAGCCTTCAGGGCAGCAGAAAATCACCCCAACGAAAGCCTACGAGACCTGGTAGACTACAATCCGCTAGCTCCGAGACACAACAACTGGACAAGGTACAGGAGACCCAGACACGGGCTCCTGCACTAATATACTCTAGGATGGAAGTGGGCAAATCGAAATTTCTGAGTCTCCGTGCTCCTCAGGAACTAGATCTTGCTCACCGAAACCCCAAGAGTATCAACAAGAGGCCATCAAATTCCAAGAAGAGGATTCCCAGGTACCTCAGCTGGCTCCGGCGTGAGTTGCAGCTGAACCTGAGGTAAAAGAAGAGGATCCCAGGTACCTCAACTGGCTCCGGCGTGAGCTGCAGTTGAACCTGAGGTAAAAGAACACCCCACCTCAGCCTCAACACTGCCGGATCACGGAACAGCAGTGTCGCTGAGGGCACAGAAGAGGACCAAAAACTCGAAGACCACCAGGCACACTGACGGAGGGACACTGACAACGGCA
Source organism: Kuschelorhynchus macadamiae (assembly GCA_030620095.1). Lineage (NCBI taxonomy): Eukaryota > Metazoa > Arthropoda > Insecta > Coleoptera > Curculionidae > Kuschelorhynchus > Kuschelorhynchus macadamiae. The sequence goes on from JAUTXW010002792.1 coordinate 84,654, forward strand.
GACTGGACCACGGGACAGTAGGACGCAGGCAGCGGCAATCCAGACAGAAGGAAGGAGGACAACAGAGAAATATCCCCCCCCTGGTAAGACGACACTTCCCTACTAATAATATTTTTATTTTCAGATGACTACAAGTATCGAGAGGTGGCAAAATCATCCTGCCAAGTGAGGACCTCCCCCCCCCCCTACGACAGCGAGGACCATGTCCTTCATAGGAGTTTCTCCCGAAAGGACGGCATCAACCCCATCGAAGGATCCTTGGCTAGCCCAATGATGGTCCATCTGACGGGGGTCCGTTGGGGTTTAGTGGGTATTGTTGACTCCGACAGGTGGAAACCTGTCAGAGCAACGAGTCCCACACTGTCTTCCCTTCTACTAGAAGGGAATTCGTGCGTAAAAGCATTCCCCATCGACACAAAAAAAAAAAAATTTAAACATTTTAGTATTTGCTGATACGCCATACTGTAAACAGTGCTATAAGAATATTAATAAAATGGCGACATTCACGCCAACGAGAATATGTTCTAATCATTCTCTACTATCAGTGAGTGAAAAGATTATTATTTTAAATGTACACGATTGCATAAAACACGATTACTGTACAAGAAATTATTGAACGATATTCCCGAATGACTGGAAATGGAAAGTCCACAGTTTTCCAATTATTGCGAGAGAGAAGGTAGCCGGTCAAGTGGAACCTCCCAAGAAAATTCCAGGAAAACCAGCAAAAATCTTTGATGAAGACACCACATGTGGAATTCAAGGAAAAGTTCACTCTTTTTATTGTAAAAAAGAAATACCCACTCTAGATAAAATTTTGATGAAGCTTGACCAAGATGACGGTATTCCTTTGATAACTAGAAAACTCTTATGGACAACTTAAAATATGGATTTTTCCTGCGAAAAGCATAACCGAAAAGCACTTTTACTGAGATTACTTTTATAGAGATAAAATTGTTTTAGGTCAGTCACCGTGAACACAGAAATTGCATTAGGTCGCTAAAAATTGCACTGTTGTGATTTTTTAAGATGTTGTTACTATAGATACCAATAGTGTAAAACCAAGTTTGCAGTTTTGAAAGACCTGTGCTAATCGCGTGGTGCTCGAAAAACCTCACAATTTTTGGAGTTTTTTTAGTTTTTGGATTACAACTTCTAATTAGTGCATCCTATAAACAAATTTGTTCTATACACTTTTAAAGAAGATAAAATTTCCCAAAATATATGCTAAAATGTAGCTCTGTAGATCTAATGGGTTCCGAGATACAGTACTTCAAATATCGCCCATTTTTTTCAAAAAGTTTAAAAGTCTAATTGTAACCGTTTTCCTAGCAGGATATTAGCAAAAATGTTAAAATTACGTAAAAAGTCAGAAGAACAAAGTTGTAGACCAGTTATTTTGCATTAATTTAAGCAGCCGCAGAACCGTGTAGGTTCAAAAGTTTCCTTGTTTTCTGAAAAAAAAATTAAAAATCAAGAAAATCGATTTTTTCGAGGAATAAAACGTAACAATTTTAGGAACTTTTATACAGGGTAAAGACAGGCATAACTCAGTGAATAATGGTTTATATAACACAAAATAAGATAAAAAAATACAAAATATAAAACTAAAATAAAAACTAAAAAAATTATAAAAATATAATCAAAGTTTTATACAAAATGGTATACTTAAACATTATTTTAACCGTTTCTTAATATTCGCCTAAAGTGATGGTGAAACCTCAGCTGACTCCTGCAACAAAAATACAAAACACATTATAAAAACAAGTATTCATTACTAAGCTTACCTTTATGCATTTAATAAGACGATAGACGTTTCCTTTTGGAGGGCCCGGGTTTATTTGAAGGATTTTCTTGCGGCTTCTGAGTCTTTTCTGCTGATATGTTGTTACTAGATATAAAAGGCTAGGCAGGATCATCGACATCGTTATCATCTTCGTCATCATCTGACTCAACAATGACTAAGGAAGGGGTATTTAGGCAGGTCTTTCCTTCCTTTTCCTTTTCCTTTCCTTGTTCCACTTCTGCCACTTTTAGGAAAAACACATTTGGTTTACTTGAGCCCAATCCATTAAGGATCACCGAAAGGTCTACATCTTCTCCAGCGAGTATCACGTGCTTGTACTCCTCGTCCTTCTCCAATAATAAACAAGGAAATATCTAACTATATTTATTATATATCTCTTAAAATTTAAGTTTTTACATTCATTTATTCACTAATTGGTAAAAAATAAACTGTACATCTCGAATAAATATTTTACTTGACCGTTGGCGCCATGTCTTTTTAAAACTTTCAATCGAACTTTATTATAACAACTATAACAGTGGCGCAAACCGCTTCTACTTTGCTGGAGGTTAGTTCCTTTGCAGTTTATTTGACTGTTTTGTGTTATATTTATTTATGGTGTTGTTACATTTTTATTTGGTGTCCGGTTTATTAATTTACATTATTGATGAATCCGATCACGGATGTGGTTTCCATTTTGTTGGAAACTTCATTTAATCGATGGAAGGAACAAGATCAGCGTTTTATTCGTCATCCTGGTTTTCGGCGTTATGTAGTAGTCAAATATTACAAAAATTGTTTTGCTGACCTTGTTTACTAGTTTCCAATAAATATTCAGAGTGGAATAAAGAAGGATTTGCAGGTATGTTAAATATATGAAGGTCTTTACATAAACATGAAGACTCGGCGGAGTATTTAAAATGCGAATTAATGTTAAAAACATTTGTAAAAAATCAAAGCACTATACCTGACACTTTAAAAGAAAATGCTAAATTATATAAAATACATTTTAACGAAAAAGTCCGATTAAATAGACTATTTATGTGCTTGGTAATTGCCGCAGTTTTGTACCTTGCAAAACAAGAGTTAGTCTTTCGCGGCCATGATGAGAGCAGCGAATCGATAAATAGGGGGAATTTTAAAAGGCTTTTAGGTTTATTAATATCGAGAAGTTCCCAAGAACTAAAAGATCATCACGAAAAAATTAAAAATGTTTTTACTGGTGACTCGAAAACTATTCAAAACGAAATAATTGAATGAATTTCTGATTATTAATATGATCATGTAAAAAATGAAATAATGAACACACAGTTTTTTTTCTGTGCAAGTGGATGACACCACTGCTATTACGCAAACCTCCCAGTGCTCCATAGTTTTAAGATACGTTCATTCAGAAGGTTCAGTAGTCGTGAGATTCTTAGGATTTTATAATGTCAGCTCCTATAGAACACCGGAGAATTTATATTTCTATATTCTATCAAATTTTGGACCAATTCGACTATAAACGTAAATTAATAGGGCAATGTTACGATGGCGCAAGTGTGATGTCTGGCCATCTAAATGGCCTTCAAAAAAAAAAAGAAAAAGCGCCGCAGGCTGTATTTGTCCATTGTCTTGCGCATTGTCTTAACCTTATGATGCAGCAAAGTTTAAAAATATTTCTAAATGTCGAATTTTTTTTACAAGTTTTAGAGGTATTTCCTCATTTTTTCATCACTCAGCCAAACGAACGTACGCTCTTACATCTGCATCTACGAGGCGTATACCAACAATTAAAGAAACTCGTTGGTCTTCAAATTCGAAGTTAGTAAATGTGATTGTTCAAGACTGGAATAAATTAAAAGACGTCTTTGAATTTATTACAAATTGTGACAAATCTGATGAAAAATCAATCCGGCTTGCGAGAGGATTTTTAGGTGAGATGAACGATTTTGAATTCACGTTTCTTCAAAAAGAATCGCTTGACATTCATTTTTGCATATCCGATATAAAACGCTGTCGTGAGGCGCTCTGTATAAAAAAAGAAATGAACGTTTTTTTAATACCACGTTTGATAAAGTAAATTCTATTACAGAAATAAATCATTAGAAACGTGAGTTTGCTAAGCTTTCACCTGAAGAAATTAGGGCTAAGTATAGACCCCTTTTTTACGAAATATTGGACCATATTTTAATGGAAATGACACTAAGCTTTCAAGACTGAAAAACTTATATTTTTATGTTTGGCAGATTCTGCTAAGTTTTCCGAATATAGTTTAAATTTTCAGACTGGCCCATTTGAAAATTTGTTACAGTTATTCGGGGAAATATTTTTAAAGGTCAACGTCTTAAAAATGAGCTTTATAGAGGCCTGTACTAGAGAAGCTGAAAATAGAAGTTTGACTATTCCAATTAAAAATCGGACAGAACGCGCTGCATTTTCAAGATTCAAAGAGAACATAATGATAATGATAATGATCGCTCATGTTCTACTTCACCTTTAAAATCTCCTGGTAAATAAAGACTCCGATTATCATACAAAGATAAAATTGACAATGGTGATTTTCAAGTAATTCGACGAACAATAGAGGATTTTCATATAAACTTGAAGAAGGTTAAGTACAAAATAGATTTTCCGTACGGGTATAGAACCTTAAATCGGCTTTTACGATCAAATGGTTTTGTTTGGCGCAAGTGCCAAAATAAAAGAAAATTGCTCATTGAGAGACCAAATATTTTTTACTGGCGGGTGAAATATCTGTTAACTGTAAGACAATATAGGCAAGAAGAACGGAATATTGTGTATCTAGACGAAACCTGGGTAGATAATGATATGACAGTGAACAAATGCTGGCAAAGTGAAACTGTTACAAGTGTTGTTCAGGGATATTTATTATAGGCTTTATTATAGTTCATGCTAGTTCAGAAGCCGGATTTGTTCCAGGTGCTGCTGCGCTGTGCTTTTCGCTCGGGACTAACAACTGGAGACTATCATGGACAGATCAATAGAGATAATTTTGAAAAGTGGTTGCTCGAGTAACTTCTACTTAACATTCATCACAAAGTAGTCGTAGTAATGGATAATGCGTCTTATCATTCTCACGTAGAAGATAAAGTACCAACTAAATACTCTACAGAAGCTCATATGATATCGTGGCTTAAATCGAACAATCTTGTATGTGATCCAACATGGACAAAATATCAATTATATGAAGTAATATCAGCCAACAAGCCTAGAGAAAAATAGTATAAAATGGCGGTCTTTTACGTAACCTCGGTCATACACCTTTAAGGCTGCCTCCATACATGGGCGACCTCAACCTTATTGAACTTATTCTTAATTAAAACTTAAAAGTTATGTTAAAAGCTGTAACGAAAGTTCGAGACCTGGGCGTTCTATTGGTTGCGCAGATTACCTTTAATAACCATATTAATAAAAGTGTTCAAGAAGGATTTAAAGACTGGGATTTTTATCTAGATATGGCGCAGATTTGTCTCCATCCTCATTTAAATTACTATACTGTGCTCTAGTACGTTCAGGTCTTGAGTATGCCTCCACGCTCTGGTCTTCCTTTTATCAATATCAAATTGATGCTCTTGAGGGTGTTCAACGAAGATTTCTGCGTAAGCTGGCATTAAAATCAAATATTAATATTTATAATGAATCGAATTACTGCATCGATTATAGTGTGGTCATGACTAGATTTAATATTAAGTCATTAAAGGAGCGAAGACTGTGTGCTGATTTGATGTTTATGTATAAATTATTGAACGGTATATACTACTGTCCTGAATTACTGCAAGTTGTAAACTTTAACGCTGTACATAGAACTAGCCAGAGTAATTTATTTGTTATACCCGTTCACAGCACACATTACGGTTACCACGGCCCTATTTCACGTATAACTCGCCTATTCAATAAATTGCATGTAGATCCCTTTGGTATGGGTTTAACAACTTTTAAAAGACAATTACCTAATTTACCCCTATTGTGATATTTGGCTTGTTGCGATACTATGCTCTTTTTTTTTACTTTATTATTGTGATATTTCCTTATTGTATTTATGGTTACTTATTAAGGTTATAATTATATATACTTGTGTAAAATGGATTTTCCGTCGAAATAAATAAATAAATAAACTTGCATGGGCAGGAGTAAAAAAAGTATATTCAAGAGCGCAACATAGGAGAACTTTCAGTTAAAGGTTTAAATGACATAACATTAGAAGCGATTGACTCAATATCGGTTGAAAATTAGAAATCGTATGTTAAACATGTTCGCTCTATTGAAGATAAATACCGGGAAGTAGATGGCAAATTTGAAACGGTTATTTATGATTCAGTTATCACACTGGTGTAACGCGCCTATAATTTGGGCTAATTTGTAATGGTAAGTGCCGCGGTAGTGCGAAAACCCTTTAACGTAATTAGCGGATTTCGCGCCAAAACGATGTAGCTCCGTGGATGATCGGAACAGTCGGAAGGAGACACTGTTTTAACGAGGGATCCCGAGGGAGACGGTTCGGTGAAGGCGAGAGGCAGTTGGGAGTTGAGAGTTGAAGGGAGCAGCTGGTGAAAGTCACGCCGGCGTATGAACGATGACGATCGTCCTATGGAGGATCTAGGTATCCAGTTGATTCCATAGAATGTCAAGTAATCGGAGAGGTAGTGAGGATCACTAGGTTGATTAGTCTGGCTGCCTCATGAGTTGATCCCTTGGCTCTTGTCTTTTCGAACTAACATTTGTTTGGTCTGGAAACCCCCGATAAAGGAAAGGCTGTAAGTTATTTTTTGCTTTTACCGTACATTAAATGGAGACTGCGTTCATGGCTAGTGACACCATCATAAACTAATAATAATTAGGACTGTCTAAGGACTAAGCGGACCAATCTTTTCACTGATTTATTTCTTGTGCGCAGTGGCTATTTTTCGAACTATATATAAGGACTAGTAAGACCTAATCTATATTGATTTCATACTTATACTAGGTACGTAGTTATTTGTCGAATTTGTTTATTCAAATTTGTAATTAAATTTGGTGTTAATAACTTCAATATTGGTTTAATTGGGTATTATCCATCCTCGATTCATCTGCAAACCTACCCTAAGAGTCTAAAAAATTAAATGTTATTTAATTACAAAGCCGGGCGTGCTTCACTGGGATCTTTAAGTAGTGACGACGAAACCTCATCATTTTCAGAGGAAGATAACGATTTAGAAGGAATCGAACCATTAGAATCACAGCCGTCAACCTCAAAAATGGTTTAGTTTTTTTCATATATTTTGTAAAATTGTTCATAAAGTAGCTGTCAATAAACTGCTTCAAAATAATTAATTTTCTGTTCAATACCGGGTGTCAAAAAATATCCAATATTGCAATTAATTTTTGAAAAATTACAGAACTCATATTTTTCCAAAATTAACACATCAACGTAGTTATAGTAGGGGAGCCAGCACTGAGTCCAGTGAACAAGATTTATCAAAATTTTAACTTATGCAGTTCGATTTTGGGCTATTCGCGTATGTCAAAAGTGACCGTTTGTCCCCGTCTGTCATATTACTTTGTACAGGGGGCGTCATTGTGAAGTACTATACAGGGCGTTTCCTAATTACGTGCTGATGTTAAAGGGGGTGTTTTTATGTCCTAAAAGTTTTAAGTTTTGAGATACAGGATGGTAAAGTTTAAAAAGATAACATTTTTTCTCATCCCAATTCTGATGCTATTGTAGATAACTGCATGAAATTTGATACACGTCTTCTATGCATTAAGGAGCATACGGATTTACCCAGGTTAATTACATATCCACGCCACTGGTAGAAATTTCAAAAATTGATTGTTAATAAAAAATGCCCTTTTAAGCATAAAAGACGTGTATCAAATTTCACACAGAAAAAAAATGTTTTCTTTTTAAACTTTACCATCCTGTATCTCAAAAGTTAAGACTTTTCCATTTTAATGTAAATGTAAAATCCATCTTACACAAGTATATATAATTATAACCTTAATAAGTAAACATTTTCTATAATATTACATCTAAAATACATATAAAAAACCATCTATAATACAATAAAGAAATATCACAATAACAAAGTAAAAAAAAAGAGGATAGTATCACAACAAGCCAAATATCACAATAGGGGTAAATTAGGCAATTGCCTTTTAAAAGTTGTTAAACCCATACCAAAGGGATCTACACGTAATTTATTGAATAGGCGAGTTATACGTGAAATAGGGCCGTGGTAACCGTAATTTGTGCTGTGAACCGGTATAACAAATAAATTACTCTGTCTAGTTCTATATACAGTGTTAAAGTTTACAACTTGCAGTAACTCAGGACAGCAGTACCTACCGTTCAATAATTTATACATAAACATCAAATCAGCACACAGGCTTCACTCCTTTAATGACTTAATATTAAATCTAGTCATGACCACACTATAATCGATGCAGTAATTCGATTCATTATAAATATTTATATTTGATTTAAATGCCAGCTTGCCAAGAGCATCAATTTGATATTGATAAAAGGGAGACCAGACCGTGGACGCATACTCAAGACCTGAACTTACTAGAGCAAAGTATAATAATTTAAATGAGGATGGAGACAAATGTGCGCCATATCTAGATAAAAATCCCAGTCTTTTAAATCCTTCTTGAATACTTTTATTAATATGATTATTAAAGGTAAGCTGCGCATCCAATAGAACGCCCAGGTCTCGAACTTCCTTCACAGCTTTTAACATAACTTCATTAAGAATAAGTTCAATAGGGTTGAGGTCGCACATGTATGTAGGCAGCCTTAAAGGTGTATGACCGAGGTTACGTAAAAGATCGTCATTTTATACTTTTTTTCTCTAGGCTTGTTGGCTGATATTACTTCATATAATTGATATTTTCTCCATGTTGGATCACACACAAGATTGTTCGATTTAAGCCACCATATCATATGAGCTTTTGTAGAGTATTTAGTTGGCACTTTATCGTCTACGTGAGAATGATAAAACGTATTATCCATTACCACGACTGATTTGTGAGGAATGTTAGGTAGAAGTTTCTCGAGCAACCACTTTTGTTGTTAGTCCCGAGCGAAAAGCACAGCGCAGCAGCACCTGGAACAAATCCGGCTTCTGAACCGGCATGAACTATAATAAAGCCTATTATAACGATCCCTGAACAACACCTGTAACACTTTCACTTTGCCAGCATTTGTTTACTGTCATATCATTATCTACCCAGGTTTCGTCTAGATACACAATATTCCCTCCTTCTTGCCTATATTGCCTTACAGTTGAGAAACAAAACCATTTGATCGTAAAAACCCATTTAAGGTTTTATACCCGTACGGAAAATCTATTTTGTTCTTTACAGTACGAAGTAGGGGTTTGCAGGTCGGAACCTTCTTCAACTTTATATAAAAATCCTCTATTGTTCGTCGAATTACTTAAAAATCACCATCGTCAATTTTATCTTTGTATGACAATCGGGGTCTTTTTTTACAAGGAGATTTTAAAGGTGAGGTAGAACATGTGCGGTCATTATGTTCTCTTTGAATTTTTCTTACACTACTTTCCGAAACACCAGTGTAAAATGCAGAGCGTTCTGTTCGATTTTGAACTGGAATAGTCAAACTATTATTTTTAGCTTCCCTAGTACAGGCCTCTATAACTCTCCCAATAACTTCACGTGCACCACTTCGAACTGTTTTTCCTCTTTTGCTCGCCATCGTGCTTAGCTGGCGCACTTTATAGGTGAAGCGGCAAACTATTACAACAAATAAAATAATATAAAATTTATTTGCGTACACAAATTTTACTTTTCCGCTTGCTTAAGACTATGAACTTTTATTTTAATGACTGCCTGGTTTTCTTTCGTGTCCCGCACTTTATCCCACACTATCTATAAAACGGACAGATATTTCAATCATTCGGACGTCGGGAAAGATATTCTATCTTTCCCGGTATGTTTGGGGCGCCAAATGTACATTCTCCAAAAATAAATAACCTGTTTTCATATTCATTATTTGCATACATTTTTAAAATCCACACTATGTATTAAATCGGTATAGAACTATCTTCGCGACAAAAAACTAAGCTAGGTGGAAGCACCAAATAAACAATTGCAACTTCTAAGTGTGTTATGTTCGTTGACCCCTGCTGTTTGTTGAGGTAAAATTAAATAATTTTATCTAAACAAACTGCTAAGAAAACAACTGATGGAATTTTGTAAAAGGTGATATATTAGTTGTTTTACAAAATAAAATCAATATAAGTATTGACATATAATGTAAGCATACCAAAATTGTTTTAATACATACCTTTGTTTCAGGAAAAATTTCTTTAGACGAAAAATCAGAGGCTAGTCATCCCAAAATTGACGGTGACTTCAAAGCAAATCATCCATTTTTGTATATTTTCAAACGCAGCGAAAGGATATTATTTATAGGAAAAATGGAATCTTAAGTAAACTCCTAGAAAGTTTATTCTATTCTGCCAAACTTGAAAAACGCATGCTGTGAAATAAACACTAAACTAAATTCATTCATCATAATAAACTATAGTTACTAGTGCTGTAATGTTTACTTAAATTTGTTTTACATAGGGAGAAGTTGAATGGTGCAATAATAAAAGCTTTGGCAAGTAATTTGCGTTTTGTATTAATCCTTTATAGTGATGAAATATTGGAAAAACACGACGTGGATCTGATATGTCTATCCGAACATCAGCAATCCGATGACACTTTACCTGTGGTAGTTATACAGTTTTTAATAACTTCTCCAGACCAAATTTTAAAGGTGGCGGCGTTTCAATAATGGCTAAAAGTAATTTAAATCTGACTAAGGTTATGTTTAACAATTCGAATTTTTATCAAATTGGGATCAAACTCAATTCCTTTGGTAGTTAGCCAGTCGATAATTTCTTATATTCTCCAAAGTGAAGTTGGTGTCTTCTCTATGCGCCGTGAATGATAGCTTGCGATATCCATAATCACTACCGAATCAGCCGGAAGATATTTTATCATTTCACCAAAATAGTCTTCGAAAATATCCGAATTCTTGTCTTCAAGGTAATCTCCCGTCTCGTACGACTGAAAAGTTACCATCTTTTAAAAATCTCTCTTCGCTTCCAGTGTGTACAATTATTAGTCGCTTCCCTTTTCCCGAAGGCACTCTAATACCTGTTGACAGGCCTTCGATGAAAGCTTCTTAAGTATTTTCGTCACCAGTAAATAGGCCAGTCATTGGAAACATGGTAGGTCGCAAAAAATTGCACTGTTCTGAATTTTCAGGATGTTGTTAGGAAAGGTTCCAGTGATGTGTTGTTAAGTTTGTAGCTACGAAAAACCTGTGCTAACTGTATTATTCTCGAAAAACTTTAAATTTTTCGGACCTTTTCCAGTTTTTGGCTTACATTTTCTAAATGGTACAACCTATGGAAAATATTGTTTTATACGCTTTTAAAGTATATATAATTACCTACAATTTAAGCCTAAACGTAGCTTCGTAGGTTAAATAAGTTGTCCGATACAGAACTTCAAAAAATCACATTTTTTTTTCAAAAAATTCGAAATTGTAATTTGGGAACGGTATCGGCCAAAATAGTGATTTGACTTGGAAAGGTAGAGAAAATATAGTTATGCTAGTGGTGGCTCGTGGGTGAAAAAGTAAGTGAAGTGCAAATGAAGCAAGAAAATATCGCAATAATTTTTTCCTGAATTTTTTTTATATGTGGAAGGAGTAGAATATTTTTTTACGACTTACCTAAATTTTGTATACTAGATCAATTCTCACATCCTTCATAGCAGGAAATTTATTTATAACATCCTCATAAAATAAATGAGTTGCCCTAATCTCCTCCAGAAATTCCTTTTGAATTGAAATATTGCCCAGAGAAGTAAGTCTTTCTTGAGATATTGTATTTCTTAAATAAGTTTTTACACGTTTGAGGCAAGAAAAACTTCTTTCCAATGAAGCACTTGTCGACGGTATTGTCAAAATAAGGAAAACACTTTATATGCTGGTTGGTTAAAATATCTTTATTTTCATTAATTTTTTTCACTTGTTCTTGCAGCGATATATTCCAATTACTGTCAATAAGACCAAGCTCATTTTCTTCACAAGTTCCCGGAATAACTGTAACAAATTTTCAAACGGGCCAGTCGGAAAATTTAAACTATATTCGGAAAATTTAGCAGAATCTGCCAAACATAAAAATGTAAGTTTTTCACAGTCTTGAAAGCTTAGTGTCATTTCCATTAAAATATGGTCCAATATTTCATAAAAAACGAGTCTATACTTAGCCCTAATTTCTTCAGGTGAAAGCTTAGCAAGCTCACGTTTGTACTGATTTGAACGTGGTATTAAAAAAATGTTCATTTCTTTTTTTTACAGAGCGCCCCACGACAGCATTTTATATTAGATATGCAAAAGTGAATGTCAAGCGATTTTTTTTGAAGAACGCAAATAGTATGTGCGTTATTGAAAAAATGTCATTAAATACTATTGCCAGAAACATGAATTCAAAAGCGTCCATCTCACCTAACAATCCTCTCGCAAGCCGGATTGATTTTTCATCAGATTTGTCGCAGTTTGTAATAAATTCAAACAAAAATGTATCAGCTCCAAAGTGGCTTAATTAAATAAATAAAATCAAAAGTATTGACAATTGAGATGACCTCAACAAGGTAGCAAAATAATCTTTCTAGATACCAGAACTAAAACTGACTTTATTTGATCTATATTACCAAAATTTGAACAAATACGGACCTGGCAAACTATCACCAGGTCGCCATGTTGGTGTCACTTTGTTTACGCCAATTTTATTTTACTTGTTAAATTACATGCACGCGCTCTTATTGTTTTCTGTGCTCGGTGTGTGTAACACATAAGTTCTGATCAAAATATTTAGTTTCTGGTCCTCCTAGTATAAATAAAATCTATATTAATTGCTACCATATACCCTATTTAAAACATCAAAAACTTTTAATGGTTACTGAGATGGCCAGTAATGATGATGATGATAGCTTAGTATAAGCGTTATGCTTATACTAAGCTAAGGACAGCAATAGTTTCAGATATACCCAGTACTTAAGGTAAAAAGTTAAATTAAAGATGCTGTTGCTACGATTACTGGAAAATGCAACTACTCTGGACCGAATCTGTTTGCTTTACAACCTCGTATATTAATGTATATCTCAAAATCATTCATACTAAAATCAGCAACAAATTTAAGTACCGCATATGTATAAAGCAAAAAGTAACCATACAACTACTTCCAGGACATACCTTTAAATCACCAAGCAATAAATTAAGTTATTATTTTGTGATATAACTATCCTCATTTTACACAATTTTATCCATTTTCCCTAACCCACAAAGCGCTCAAAGAGATGTTTACAAATTTCTGATAGTATTTCGAGTTAAAAACATCGCGTCCCTGTCAAACTGTTTACGACGAGCAAACAGATTCCTTCACGCTACAACTCAAATTTTGTTTTAAATTTACCCCTAACCCTGATCGAGCTGATTTTTACAACACTCTCTAGAAGGAATAAAAAGGTTTCTTTGAGTATTAACTTGATTCGCCTAGGATCAACCGTTCATATACTACAGGACAGGGATGGACGTACGGTGGAGGATGTGGGAGGGAGCGTCCTGCCTGTTACTTCGTCAGAAAACGCCATCTAACGATCGGCGAAAAATATAATATACTAATATGCCATTTAACAGCCCAAAAAAATACCCTTTTTAACGAGGCCATGTTGTCCAAATCAGTTAATCTGAAACGATTTTATTGCAATCGAAGATTCCCCTCCCCTCAACCCTCTATTTGACGAGCTAAAAAAATTATTGGCTGGTTTTCAAAGATTATAAAAAACTTACTTCATGTTCATACTAACTAGGTAAATTACTGAGTAAACTTGTCTTGTAGATTGGTTATCGTACTTAAAGTTTATACGAATTATTCTATTAAAAAAAAAACGCTTAGGATTTCTGGTATTTTTTATTTTCATACTTTACATATAAGATTTTCAAAAAAAAATTGTATATCGGGCTATTGATTGATCACAATCCCACTCAAATCTTTTGACGTAAAAAGCTGAATTGTTGGCACAGAGGTTGAATGTATGATGTAAAGATTTCAGAAAAGGGGATTTTACGAACCTCAAATTTCAAGGGGTAAAACAGCCCGGCCCCTGCAATATTACACTTCTTATTATTTACAAAACGGCTAGTTTTTCAAAAAAAAGCTTTAACAAGTGTATTTTATATTATTTTTTACATATTTTAATTTTTTTTAAATGTATACAGGGTATTACATAAAAACAGATCTTAAGAGGTACTTAAATAAGACGATTTAAGTTCTACCCCTTTTATTGTCGACATACGCGAACGAAGTCGCGGGTACGCGCTAGTATATGTGTGTAAAATAGTCAATGTACCCTCAATGTCCGATAAACGTTCTTCAGTAAACTAGAGATATGTACAGGGTGTCCCACATAAGATCCTCTATCCCCTTATCTCGAAAGATATACAATTTAGGAAAAAAAGTTATATATAAAGTGTTATTGTTTTTAAGTGAACTTTTATATTATATACCTTTCATGTATACAGGGTGCTCAGTTTTTCCTGGTTAGGAGTCAACTCCTAAAAATTAAATGGGATACCCTGTATCTTATTCTGGATATGGATTCCTCATTAAAAATAAGGGTAACTTTCATTAAGATATTGTATACCTATCTCTCGTCGTTTAGGATATAATGCCGTTTTATTTAATTTTTTGCTAAAAACGTATATATTTAAGGTAGTAGAAAAAAATATAAGTATATAATATTTGGTGAAGCTGCCATTTTTATATTAAAGACAACACCACGATATATAATTTAAGTTGTTTACTTTGACTACAAATTATACAGGGTGATATCAGAAATTCAATCGATCGGAATATATAAAATTACTTATAAGTCAATAATCTTAAATGGAACACCCTGTATATTATTGCAGATTTCGATGGTTCACAAAAAATTAAAGTAACTTTGTATATAATAACCTATACCTATCTTTAACCGTTTAGAAAATATTCGCTATTAAACTTTTTTTATGCAATAAAAAATACCTTTGGTTTAAATTTAATGACGAAATACGTCACAAATATTTTTTAACGGGCTGACCATAGTAGATTTTCAACAAAATACTGTAGTTTACAATTTTAACTAAGATGTCTGTATTCTGTATTTCCTGAGAAAATAATTCATTACAAATCATAAAATGAGACCAAATATTGCATGTAATTAACTAACGCTGCAAAATCAAAACTGCCATGGAAAACAAATAAAGTTTTTTGGAAACCAACGTAAACAATATTTGTCAAATAATATAATAAATTTTGGTTTGTTGTGCGTTAAGTTCATCTTTATCTTATAATGTCTTATACTGCCGAAGAAAGGTTGAACTTATATCAGTGTTATCTTCAAAATAACAAAAGCGTTGCACTGACTATAAGAGCATATCATGAAAAGTATCCGGAGAGAAGAATACCGGAAAGATCCATGTTTGGGCGAATTGAACTAGATCTCGAACAGCATGGTGTTTTAAAATATGAAAAAAAAATAAACCTAAAAGTATCTTGGATTATGAAACGCAATTAAATATATGCTTATATTTCGAAGAATTTACAGAAAATTCCATCAGAGATGCAGAAAAAGACTTAAGTATTGCTAGAACTGATATTCATAGGACGCTGAAAATGAATAACTACAGGGCGTTTAAGTTCGCTAAATTGCAACACTTAGAACCTACCGATCATATTCTACGATTGGAATATTGTGACCTAATGATGGATCGACATTTTCGTAACCCTAATTTTTTTAACCAAATTTGTTGGACGGACGAAGCGATATTTACTACCTCAGGGATATTTAATAGAAAGAATACTCACTATTGGTCTCAAGAAAACAAACACAACATCAAAACTATTCAACATCAAGGTCGTCGTAGTGATCATTGTTGGTGTGCGATTTACAGGAATCAAGTAATAGGTCCTCTATTTCTGGATAACCATTTAAATGGTGCGAGGTACCTAGAGCTACTGACTAACAATATCAGGCCGTTACTAGAGGTCAATGGTAACATAAATAATATTATTTACCAAATGGATGGAGCACCTTGCCATAACACCATTCAAGTAAGAACTTATTTAAGTATTAACTATGCAGAGGTCGTTGGACCAAATGGAAATATTCGTTGGCCTCCGCGGAGTCCAGATTTGACGCCCCTGGACTATTTTCTGTGGGGAACATTAAAGGATAAAGTATACAAAAATAAACCTCAAGATGTTGATGATCTCAAGAATCGGATAAGGGAAGAAATTCAAAATATCAATGAAAGTGCTGCAGTAAGAGATGCCTTAAGAAAAATGGAAGTCATCTACACAACTTGTATTGCCCAAAATGGAGGCCATGTGGCAAATTTACTTTAATTTTCCCTTTTGCATTAGGTATATTGGTCCTTTCGTTATACATGCAATTGTTTTTTTGATTTTACACATTAATTCATTTGTAATTATGTAAATGTTCTCTATTAACTTAACTTCTTACTACATACTTATTTAATAGTTCACAAAATTTACATATTGTTAAATGTTAAAACATTTCTATATTTGCTAAAATTTCGTATTCGTTGAAATAAAAGATTAATATTTTTGTTATGTCGGCCATAGGTATTTTATTATATCGATCATTGGAAAGAATTAAACTACAGTATTTTGTTGAAAATCTACTATGGTCAGCCCGTTAAAAAATATTTGTGACGTATTTCGTCATTAAATTTAAACCAAAGGTATTTTTTATTGCATAAAAAAAGTTTAATAGCGAATATTTTCTAAACGGTTAGAGATAGGTATAGGTTATTATATACAAAGTTACTTTAATTTTTTGTGAACCATCGAAATCTGCAATAATATACAGGGTGTTCCATTTAAGATTATTGACTTATAAGTAATTTTATATATTCCGATCGATTGAATTTCTGATATCACCCTGTATAATTTGTAGTCAAAGTAAACAACTTAAATTATATATTGTGGTGTTGTCTTTAATATAAAAATGGCAGCTTCACCAAATATTATATACTTATATTTTTTTCTACTACCTTAAATATATGTTTTTAGCAAAAAATTAAATAAAACGGCTATTATATCCTAAACGACGAACGAACGATAGGTATACAATATCTTAATGAAAGTTACCCTTATTTTTAATGAGGAATCCATATCCAGGATAATATGCAGGGTGTCCCATTTAATTTTTAGGAGTTGACTCCTAACCAGGAAAAACTGAGCACCCTGTATACATAAAAGGTATATAATATAAAAGTTCACTTAAAAACAATAACACTTTATATATAACTTTATTTCCTAAATTGTATATCTTTCGAGATAAGGGGATAGAGGATCTTATGTGGGACACCCTGTACATAGTATTATTTATTTTAATACCACCAATTGTTTTTTTAAACATTATTTATTTTCCTTTTGTAATATACAAAAAACGGTAAAGTGACTTTACCCGGAATTTTCCTCGTAACTAAATTGGTAATAAGGTTATAAACGTTACATTATTCTTAATATGTGTCACTTTTCTTGATTAACATAAGTATGTATACTCATATATGACCCATATATTTACTTTTTAATACAGTATTATTCACCGTGAATGTCCTATTAGAAGTATTTGGAGAACCAATAAACACACTATCTTGAACATTTGGCTCTGGCTATAGTTAAACATAAACTCTATTTTTAAAATATTTTAAATTATGCGGTACTGCCGCTTCTAACTGAAACCGATATCAACATCCGTTTTCTAGATGGAATATTATTGCAATTTTATATTGGCCTGAAAATTCTAAATATTTTTTTGATGTTTCCTATACTTAAATTCAAATTTCCAGAAAATGGAGAATGAAAATTGACATTTTTGACGTTTTAAAGCTCTATAGCTCCTAAACGACTTAATTTGCAACAAAATGGATTTCAATTTCCGATTTTGCTTTTAAGTTGGCTATCTCCTGATACCAATTTTAAATTTGACATTTGCTGTCGGAATAAATTTGTATCAGATGATAGGTAATTAAAAACTAAGATAGGAAAGTGCTGTCCGTTTTTGCTGTAAGTTGAGGCGTTTTGGACTTACAGAGCTTTAAACAGTAAAACATGTCAATTTTCAGGTGCCATTTTCTCAAAGTCAGTTGAATTTAGGTATAGGAAAAAGTGTTTAAAATTTTCAAGACATTACATAAATGCAATAATATACAGGTCATTTCATCGTAAAAATAAGGTAAAAATAGATATTGTCATTGGTTTGGGTCAAAAGCGGCAACACCGCAAAATTTAAAATATTTTAAAAAGAGAGTTTATGTTCAATTATGTGCAGAGGCAAGGTTTGAAAGTACTGTGTTTATTGATTTTCCAGATACTTCTAACCACTCACCCTGAATAACCCTGTATATATATATATATATATATATATATATATATATATATATACAATATAACTTTATCGATGAGATCTAATATATAATATACGTACATACATACAAAACTTTTAAAAGTTCTGTGTTTTTGTAATATTTAAATATTTTTACATATATTTTATTTTGTACTTTCCAGCAATATTTAGATTTGCCACCATAATATTGCATTATCACTTGTTTATATAGGTGTACACTATACAAGACAAGATATTTAACACCATAATATTGTATCGTCATTAAGTTTATGCATATATACCCAATTCCTAAAACTTTTTTGAACTTATTAACAATATTTTGTAAGCACCCTGTAGAAGATATTCATGATTGAACAACATATTGTTGTATTGTCGTCTGGTTTATGTATGTATACCAAATTTCGGTCACTTCCGATAAAGGGAACAGCTTCAAAATAAGTTGCATGATTTGACCCAAGTATTTTATGAGGGCGCCGTTTTGTTTTGCTATCTTGGATTGGTAGCAAAGTGTTTCTAATTCATCCCCATGTTACAGTTAAATTTTCTGCAAAATTTTAAGTAAATTGGATAAGTAATTTTTCAGCAATATTTTTGTAAACATTTAACTAGGCCGCCATTTTGTTCCGCTATTTTGGATTTTTTCCAAAATATTACCAGGTCATCTCCATATGACTCTTAATTTTGGACCAACATTTGAAGATAAGTAGTTCTTTAGCTATGCCGCAGACAGACAGACACACCGACGGATTCGATAAAATATCTTTTTCGGCATCTAAGAACCCTGAAACGTCAATATCTGAAAAATTCTCGGAGGGCGATTTTTTCACGATTACATACTTTCCTTTGAGGAAAGTAATACAAATCCCATTAATTTCAAAAACTAATAATGAATGGCTGCACGATATTTTGAAAATATGTTATCGGTTACAGGCTAAAAACGTATTATTTAATAAATAAGTATATTTGGCGGGACATACAGTATTTAAGTATTAATAAAAGTACCTACATATATTCATTAGGAATTACTTAATATTTCTTACATTACATTAAAATTCAAAACATATTTTTACTTTTTTCTGAGATGCTAAGATATTATTCATCATCATTTTACATTTGTATTTCGAAAACCAACTAACCATAATTTTAGAATATATTTTTATTTGTTCAAAAAGAAATATTAGTGGTAATAAATAATGAAGTCGGCGCCACCACTGCACGAAGTTGGCGGTATCGCCGATATAAAGAATTTATCTTCCAAATGTTTTTTTAACGATTTTAATTGAGATCGTATATACTTTACGCCCTTTAAACATACCCATAATTTTTTCCCCAATGCTGCACAGTAGGCAGATACTAAGATATCGCCGGCGAGCATTCTTAATTAGACAACCGGTAGATACGTACATACAAATATCGAGTCACTTACTTACTCACCTGCTTGAATAAAAGCAGTCGTTCGATATGTATGTCAGTTTTTATTTGCTGTTAATTTATTTTTCTTTTATTATAATCTTATTTTTTATAACTTTATTTATATAATCTATCAAAAATAAATTATGATATTTATTATTTTCCTTTATAAAAAGAAGTTTTTATCGCAAAGAACGAGATTTTACCGATTTTTTAATTTATTTATTTATATACTCTGTACAACAGGCAACTAAGACTTACCTAACCAAATTACAGTACAATATGGTGTTTGTTATATTAATGTACACAAAAATAGTAGAAAAATATGAATAAAAGTTCACAAAAAAGAACCATATTTGAATTACTGTCTATCTTACAAGAAAACACTTAAGAGCTATAAAGAGACCCTGTGCTAAGATATTCGCAGAAGTAGGGGGTAGATAAAAAGTGTCCCTAATTCGAGTGTGAGAGGAAGAAATTCTAAAATGTAGTTTTGATAGAAGGTAATCGTAGTTGATTTTATGGTTTACCGCTTTAGAAAGAAAAACCTGAGACAGCTAGTTATGTCTGACCTCTAAGAGAGCAATAAGAAATCTGCGCAAAAGTTAATCACTAGGAATACCTCTAAAAGGGTAAATTCCATCTGTTTTGAGCCATAGCATCTTTGCGAACTTCCACTGAACAGATTCTAAGCTGTCGACGTGGGTTTTATAGAATGGAACCGTATTCTAGCTTAGTTCTGAGGAACGTATAAAATAATCATTTGAGGGTGTCGGTATTTTGAAAAACTCCAGATAGTCGTGTTATAAAGCCAACCAGTTTATATCAATCGGAAACTATGGTCATGATGTGATTTGTGAAGGAGAGTTCTCTATCGTAAATAACACCCAAGTCCTTAAATTCTACCAGTCTTCCAAGAATTACTTGATTAATACTATAATTAAATTCAATGAAGCGTCCTTTTGTCGAAAATGTCATTACGTCGCATTTTGAAGCATTAAAGACGACTTCTGGAATATCAATCACACAAACGATTTATGTTATGCCGAAGTTTGATGCAGTGGTAGGACAATCTTTAGGTCATCGGCGCATATTAAATAAGGCACTGTGAAATCATCCACTATATCATTGATAAACAATTTGAAAAATAATGGCCCCAAAATCGATCCCTGCGGCACCCCCGAGGAGGCAGAGTAGGCATCAGAAGCAAACCCGCCGTAAGATACATATTGTGTACGATTTGTCAAAAATGCCTAAAAGAATAAGAGTAGTTTATCTGAAAAGCCATAGCATAATAATTTATGCAGTAAGACAGTGTGATCTAGACGATCGAAGGCTTTTGAAAAGTCAATATAAACTACATGCGTTTGTAAGCGGTTACCAATTCCCTCGGCAACGTATTGCGTTAAACAAATGAGGTCGGTTGCCGTGGATTTACCCTGCATAAAACCATGCTGGGCAGGAGTTATCAAACCCTCTACTCTCGCAAAGATTGCTACAGGTCACGCCTACGATGCGTGGCTTAAAAACCAATAGCGGTGCGTGAAACTGCAATACACTTTAACATTAAAGAAATTAATTGGCACATACAGGGTAGTCCTACAGAATAAATGAGTTCCATCAAAATGCAAATATTTTCTATTCCCATAATGCTTAGCTTTCTCAAAATACGGTAAATTTATTTTCTTTTCCTGCATACATAAGCAATTCTTTCCTTCATATCGGGTTAAGCCAAGGGGTGAAATACAGAATTGAAATTTTATCTTTTTTGAAGGGTGAAGAACTATTGATCAATACACAATTAACTAAATATTTTGCACAAAAATCAGATGTGTTATAAGTATTGACTGGTAAAGTTTTGGTACGGATGTAATGTGACGCATAAAAATGGCGACCTTTTAAAGTGCTTCAAAAAATTAACGTAAAAAACTTCTTATTCAATTGATGTGTAACCAAATAATTTGTTTTTTTAATCTCCTTAAAAAACTACTTGCTTATTCTATTTATTTTAAATATCTAAAAAATCAGATGTGATATACGGAGAAAATCATAAAATGGTAGTGCGAATTCAATATGGTGGAACAAAATGACGGTTAAGCTAATTGATAAAAAATATTCCCGAATATAATACATCGCTAATGTTTTTGCTGCTCACTTTCAATGCTGCTATTCTAATCACCAAAACATGAATTTAATTAAGATCGAGGCCATAAGATCTTCAGGTAGATCACTGTGCACATATGGTTTTACAAAGGCAGAAATCTTTAATAAAATAAAGGCCCTTGATTTTTCCAAGAAGACTGATCCGGGTGGAATCCCTACCATTCTTTTGGAAAGATGTTGTCAGTTGTCCGGGCCGCTCTATAGAATTCAAAGGTCCTTTAATCTTGGTTTCTTTCCAGAAATGTGAAGTTTTCTACCCTTAAGCCAATCTTTAAAACCGGTGATAAATGCGGCGTGAAAAACTACAGAACAAAAGCCATGTGTTAGGACACAGTATTGGTGAATGTAAAGCCATGAAACGAATAAGCTATGAATGAATCAAATGTTATTTTGAAGAAGGTACACCACTACCCAAGTAGCACTTTTAGTCAAGAATACGTCATTGTTATCACAAGTATTTTCATTGAAGTAACCAGAACTTGGTGTCGCCACGTTCTGTTTAAGCTGAGACTACGTAGTCATTATCAAAATGGGAACAATTTTAGGGTAACTATTTCATGAATAACATGTAACTGTGACTTTGACTATTACGTAGATAGTACGGAATTGTGTAGTTCCATTTAAGTAGCCGAATAGTGATAATTCATCCTATTGGTCACTTTTTTATTTAATCCGTTTTAAAAATATGTATGGTTCGTTTTAATACAAACAAAACTAAAAACTAAACTCAAAAAAATTTGAGTTAGGATACATGCGTTTCACTTAGCTTTCTGGCTATGCTAAGGACCTAAAATTAAAACGCAGGCAATTTCTCTGGTGAATTTGCTGATGATAGACGCGCCTTTAAAATTCGTTGTTACATTTTGGTCAAATATACTGGCCAATTTAAATCTCAAAAATGTAATTTTGGTCTATGGTTAAATAGTACTTCATCATCATAGCTAAATATTTATAGGAGAGAAGAAAATATATATGGCGTTCTATTGGACTTTTACTTTTAGGTTGACTGCATTTCTTTACTGAGAAAATTACTTAACATCAAGTGTCTACGACTGCTCCCATGCGCTTTTATAATTTTGGATTCTTTAAATAACTATCACTTATGCCCAATTACACTGAACTCTTGAACACTAAAGTAGTACGAATAAATTTATCTACAAAGTTCTTATTAAACCTATACTGTATATTATTACCATTCGGTTATGTGGGAAGCCATTGTGAACCATTTTAACTTGTTACTCCTAGATGATAACACAACACACACAACTAATTAGTAGCTGCGAATTACGATGACTTGAGAAGAACAATAGACAGCCACGACAATAGAATCCCACCCGCCAAATTGATGCGAAATTTCCGAAGGTTTAAATGGGGGCACCTATATTTTCCTTAGTTTTTTGCAAAATATGATTAAATTAATCTACTTTTATATTGACAACCTCTGTCAGTGTCAGTTGAAAATATAGGGTTATGTTAATGTTTTACTTTAATAATCTATTTGAACTATCTAGTACAAACTTACTTTTTCATTTAGATTTTTAACAAATAACAATGTTTCTGCAAGCGATTAATGAGAGTTGGCTGCCAAGTGAATTTAGTAATGTAATATGTACTGAAGAAGGCCTACAAAATAAAGTTTTTTTTATGCTAATCTTAGAGAGCTTCTACCTCAAATTGGGGTGTTGAATGAA
This sequence comes from Kuschelorhynchus macadamiae, assembly GCA_030620095.1. Classification (NCBI taxonomy): domain Eukaryota; kingdom Metazoa; phylum Arthropoda; class Insecta; order Coleoptera; family Curculionidae; genus Kuschelorhynchus; species Kuschelorhynchus macadamiae. Next base: position 108,186 of record JAUTXW010002792.1, read on the forward strand.
GTAAAACATACATTAAGACACGAAATAATATGGTTTTTTACAGTAAAATAAAACCAAAATATAATAATGTGCAATATTTAATAACTTTTCTTGGAGTAAACTTAAACTTAAGACATTTACGGTCATAATCATTTACACATTCATCACAAATACTTTATAATTACAAGCAAAAACCAGGTGAACCAGGCTTAAATACACATCTCTGCATGGCCAATGGCTGAGAAGTTCTTGTTTGAATCAATGTTCATTTTAATAATCACAAAAACTAATAAAATGAGATACCAAAACAATAAACCTCATAAGAAACCCACGTAGGTGAAAAGTAAACAAAACAATTTTAGCAGCAATATGGCCGAACCAATCAAAAATTGGTTATTCTATTGTTGCCACTGTCCTTATAGAATCACCGACCGAATCTCAAGTACAAGAGGTAACAGTATACTTGTAGTAAATAATTACTGTAATTCTTACTTCTAAGTTAAAACAGAAGAATAACGACTGGTAATAGCCAGTTGAAAGTATGCAGTATGGAGTTCAAGAAGGTAATGATACTTAAAAGTTGTAATTAATTAAACAAATTAGAATCAGTAACTTTGAATAATTACTATTATGCAACGGAAAAGAAATAACGACCTTGGAGTCAATTCCTTAAATAGTTGCTTGGCAGTAGTTATTATATGATTATTTTACATGGAAAATTACTATAGAGTATTATTCGCATTAACAAATACATAATATATATATATATATATATATATATATATATATATATATATATATATATATATACTGTCGTTCTGAAAAGAACAGTTTTGCTGACGTTTCGCCAAAATCACATTTGGCATTTTCGAAGCTTTCTTTCTCGCGTCCGAATAGAGACTGAAGTGTTGGTGACTGCGACGCTTCCTTTTATACCCCTACTCGGGGCAGATTTGTCGATTATTGTCTTCCATACTGTTGGTGGTTTTAATGATTCGTCCCTTTTATTCAAATCACCTTGTTTTTCAATTTCTATGGCTTCTCAGATTATTCTGGTCTTATAATGTTCTATATTGGCAATCTCCCTACACCCATCGAAATTTATTTTATGGCCGGTTTCCTGATGATGTAGGAATAAAGCTGAGGTTGTTTGTTTATTTCTGATGCTGAGTTTATGCTCTTCCACTCTTGCTGATATTCGCCTGTTAGTTTGCCCTACGTACAACTTTTCACAGTCCTGGCACGGAATACTGTACACTCCGTGGTTTTCCAGTTTGATTTTATCTTTTGGGTTTCCGAGTAGTTTACCTATAGTTGTTTGTGGCTTGTCTATTGTTTGTATGTTGTGTTTCCTCAGAATTCTTCCGATTCTGTCTATTGTGCCTTTTACATATGGTAAGACTATTCGTTGTTTTCCCGGCTCATATTTTTTGTTTTTCGTTGTTCGGGAAACCTGTGAATTAATAGCTTTCTCTATGATGCGATTTGTGTAGCCATTTTTCTTTAAAGCACTAGATACTACCTTAAGTTCGTTTTGTCTCGTCTGTGTTTCAGTTAGTCGCACGGATCTAGATATTAGAGTATTTGCCACAGCTTGAATTTGTGCTGGGTGATGATGTGATTTTGCATTTAAATATCTGTCTGTATGTGTTGGTTTTCTATACACTGTGTATTCGAAATGTCTGTTAGGAAGTTTTGTGACCAAAACATCTAAAAATGGTAGTTTGTTGTTTTCCTCTAGCTCTAGAGTAAATTGTATTCTGGGGTAGATTGAATTTACGTGAGTCAGAAATTTTTCGAGCTCTGCATGACCATGTTGCCATATAATAAATATGTCATCCATATAACGAATCCATAATTTGGGTTTTAAACTTGCTTTCTCAAGAACTTCTTTCTCGAAGTATATCATAAATAAATTCGCGACTACTGGTGATAGCGAGGACCCCATTGGAGCACCATCCATTTGTTTATACATTTGCCCGTTGAAAGAAAATTAAGTATTTTTGAGGCAATGCTCTTAGAGTTCTATTATATGTGCCTGGAAATCCTCGTTCATAGCAATCTTGTCCAATGCTTCGTCGATGGGAATACTGGGATATAACGATTTGACATCTAGGCTTGCTATGATATCGTTTTTTTTAAGGACGATATCTCGTATAATTCGAGTGAAATGCTCCGAGTTTTTTACAAATGAATCAGCTTTTTCTACAGTTGGTTGCATAATTTCAGAAAGGTATTTCTGCAGTTTTTGTAGCGGCGAATTAACAGCACTAACAATAGGTCTGATAGGAGCCCCTGGTTTGTGTATTTTTGGTAAACTATAGAGTTTAGGACATCTGCTCGATTTTTCCCGTGGTATGATTTTTTGTTGAATTTCGGGGTTTATTGGTGAACTTTTTATTTTATTTTTAGTTGTTTTTTCTAGGTACGTTGTCGAGTCCTTTGGAACAGGCTTATAACAATTGTCTTGTAGGATATCCCGCATTTTTTGTATGTAGTATTGGGTATTCACAACTACGGTTGCGTTTTTTTTATCTGCTGGAAGGATTGTGATGTCTTTATTTTTTCGAAGGTTTATTAGGGCCCTTTGTTCAGTGGCATTTAGGTTTTGTTTTGATGTTTTGCTTGTTCTTAAAATTCTTGCCACCTCTTGTCGAATCTCCTCTGCTTTTGTTTCTTCAGAGGAGTCAAGGACAGCTTCCACTCCAGCTATTATTTCTTCTTTCGGGATTTCCTTAGGAGATATCTCAAAATTAAAACCCTTACTCAGTACGGATTTTTCACTTTCTGAGAGACTGTAGGATGATATATTATGTACTAATTTATCGACGTCTACTGATGATCTTTGTGGCTGACTCGACTTTCGTAGAAGATTGTCATACTTTTTCGAAAGTTTATCTGTCTTAATATTCTTATTTGATTCTGTTCGTCAAAAAGCCAAAGTTTCTATGCGATTCCACAATAAAGGGTGAATGATGTTACTTAGTTTAAGGTGTAACTTTAAAAGTTCTTTTTCTGTCTTGGCTAGTTGTTTTCTAGTTTGATGGATTTGTTCTTTTAATAACGCCTTACTAGCATTTTGAAGTATGGTGTTAGTTTTTCTAGTTTTAGTATGATAAGACAACCGTGTAAAAGTAGGAAGTAAATCGCTGTCACGATACTTAATTTGAAAGGTTAGATCACATAAAAGATTAGTTTTCTTACCTCTCAGTTTTTCATACATCTTGATTGTCTTGAAAATCTCCTCCCCATAGAGGAGATTTTTTTTATTTGCAGTGAGACATTTGGTGGACCTAAAGGAAAAACAGCCTTCATTTATGTATCACCCTGTATCTTTGTAGTGTATTATCTTATTACCAAATGCTAATTAATACAGGAAATATATAAATATATATTTTTTAATTCGAATATTTTCTGTTTATAGATGCGCTTTTGAAAATAAAAACGAATTTTGAAATTATGCCATAATTTTTTGATTATATGGTTTAAACTTAAATTAGTTTTTTGAATTTAGGTATAAGTCAGGATACAGCATCAGGTTGAGACGAAAATACTGTATATGACTATTTCTTTTTCCCTAGGAAATTTTGTGCCTTATCTCGAAAATTAAAAAACCGGTGTTTGAACTATATTTTTAAAGAATTATCCGATTTCTTAAAAATAGATTTCATTTTATTGGTTGCGTTTGAAAACAGAAAACTTTCAATTTAAAAAAAAATATGTGTATATATTTCCCAGGTTTGGTCCTTTTTATTTGCCATGTATTGTCAAAAGAGTGCTAATAAATTACTACACTACACAAGAGGGTGAT